>CM040182.1:35011393-35172151 GCA_022606455.1 Callitettix versicolor
AAAATACTTTGAAGCAACTGCTTTTATAATTTTTAAAGTAACCATTTCCAATTTTAAGGTAACATGTGATAGTAATAAACCATCCTTTACATTTATGTATTTACAAATTGCATCGAAACAGCAATAAATGTGTGTTTCAACGTTGTACGACTATGGTTTTCCCCTTAGGTGAAGAAGAGCTTAGAAGCAGGAGAGCGTCTAACTGGTTATCTTATGCTATTAACTAGGCGCTCAACAAAAGTTGCTTGGTTTCGTGAAATAATAGTTTTATTTAAAATAAAACAATGTCAATCAATCAGCTGCATAAATAATACTAAAGCTACGATTCGGCACTTTCGAAACCACTGATATCGTACCTTAAAAACAATTTTGTTATATAGGTAGTTTACTCTTTAAAATCTTTATCAGAATATTTGTTTACAAAGATCATCAGGTTTGGTTGGCCAGAGTGTTTCTGATGTTCATTTAAAAGCTGTTAAAATTGAATTGAAGAACAGTTCGTGGTGTCATTATTGCTCACAATAAGTTTCAGGTTTTCTTAAATAAATAAAAAATTTAAAGCAGACCATTGAATTTGTACGTATTACAATAATATGGTCTATTGTGACCGAGTCGGTGAAAGTTAGAACTATTATATACTTAAGCCTGTGTATACAGTAGAGCTTGGGTTAATGTTACACAACACCACCGCCATCATCATCTGCTTTCACTCGAGGCCTACTGCGTTAATACTGGCAGTAGGCCTAATTATCGGAAAACTACTAAAATATTTCTTTAATTTGTCCTCTACAGTCCTCTAGGCATATCTTGAAGTCAGACGTATTGATGTATTATAGTAAGTTACCACATTATAAATGTAGTTAGTTATTTAGTTACTTATTCTTCCTGGTTGTAAATGACATTTATTCATGAAATTAATTACGATAGTGATGGTAAATTATGTATTGTTTTAACATATCTTTAATTTGAAGGAAAATAGCTGTATAATTTGATAACTTCAGTCTCTCTCTCTCTCTCTCTCTCTCTCTCCCTCCCTCCCTCTCTCTCTCTCTCTCTCTCTCTCCTCTCCCTCCCTCTCACCCTCCTTTCCTTCCAAATGTATAAAAATATGGTGGTCGTTAAAAAAATCGATTTTGATTGTTTTTTTTGCATTGAATTCAAAATAGTCGTTTTCACCAGTGTGTGTGTGTGTGTGTGTGTGTGTGTGTGTGCGTGCGCGCGCGCGCACTAGTGTTTGCGTTTTTGTTCTATTTCATTGTAAGTTACAATTGTAACTATTAATAGAATTGTGTGTAAATACTCATCAAGAATGATGGTATATTAAAGAAAATGGAAGATGTGTAAAACTTACCTAGAATCCGTTTTATAAAATGTTTTATTTAATCTTTGAACACGTACTCCAGTTGGTTATGTATGATAAGGTATTATGACTGTAAGAAATAAAAATAAGATCTTATTCACAAATGTCATTCTTCATACACAAATGTCATTCGATAGACTTGTGGAATGGATAATAACATTTCCCTAAAGCTGCTATAATATTCCTTTTGGGTTATTATTGAGGATACAACGTAGACTTATAACATTTCCCCTAAGAAACATTACCTACTTTTTAATGCAGACTGAACGTAAACAAAATAAATATTCCTAATTTAATCTAAGCTCAATGCATGATTAAATCAAATGGCGAAGAAATGGCAAGCACACAATGAGTGTCCTTTGGTGCCTTGTTTTACCGACCGTTGAAATGAAGAGTTCGTGTTTTACACCTAAAGTGATGAGGGAGGACATGAAAACTTGAACTTTTAGATTGTTCTGGCGGCTTTACATAAAATCGTTAAGTCCAAAAGCAATATTATATTCGGAATCAGTATCATTTCTAGTTTAATATTAAAAATACCAAACTAAATAAATCAAAATAAAACATATTATCCCCTTAGGCTATGATTTTATCCCTTTATTCTAAATAGTTTTCCTTGTCAACCAAAATAATTTTTCTGGTTTCGGCAGAATTTTGATGTCATCGGTGATATGGATGATGAGTAACGACAGACAGATTAACAGACACGCACGCGTACTTATTGAAAACAGGTTTTCAGGCAAATCTAAGTATCTTTATTGTTACTTTTAGCATGTTTGTAGAGTTACAAAAATCTTTTTTTTTTTACACTTAACGATCAGCTTCTATCTTATTTCAATTGGTTTCTTGTTCGCTTGTACACACATCAGTACGTCTTTTGCTATTGTTTCAAGCGCTTACAGCAAATTGTCCAATCATCGTTTAGAAACGACCTTCAATTAATCTAATGACGTCGGTGTAGGCTACTTGGTTAAGTTATTAATTACAAGAAGATAGAAAACAACAGAAGACTTCATGGCCATTGGTTAGTGGCTACTTACATAAGCCTCGAGGTACATTACTCATGGTTCTCTTTAGCCCTTGTCAAAAATACTGCAGAAAGTAATTACATCTGTTGGATACTTACGCACGGCTAATTAGTTTTGTTTTTAACTATCTTTAACCAACAAATACACTCAAAAAGTTTTTAAAGCATACTTCAAGTAATACACTATACCAAGGCAAACCAGTTTGGCAGTAAATTATTTTTCCAAGTTTAATCTCATAAAATTTACATAATCATTGACAAATAGTTTTTTAGCCATAATAAATTGCCGTTTTTTAAAGTAGAAGATAAAACTAAGGTTACGAAAAGTTTATATTTTTAAAAAAGGATATGAAAACAACGTTAACAACTTTATGAATATTTCCATGTCCACAGACATTCACTTCTCGAGGTTACCAGAGAAGTGAAGAAGAAAAAGAAATTAGTTTATTCTTTATTCAGTTGATAAATGAACAAATTACATGAACAACAATCGTTCTGTTTAAATATATCCTAATCTGTATATGTAACATCAAAAGTACGTGTGTTTGTCCAGAACATAAATGTGCACTACTACGTGGCATCTCGTAAAATTTTGCATACGTAGGGCTTGGATCAGGTTTCACTTGTCAAGTAGAAGTAATAATTGTTTATGTACAGCAATGTTGCTGGATACTGGTTGGCTGGCAGAAGCTTAAGTGCCCTTTATGCTTTATGTTTGCCTTAATTGCTGTTTTCGAACGATAATCCATGGCATGTTATTCATAGGTGATTCGATTAGTATTGTTTCTTCGATTTAATCTATCCTCAACTTATTGACATTAACGTTCAGGTTACACGTGATTCCTACATTTTCTTCCATGTCTTCAAATATTTATAACCATTACATTTTACGACAAGTGGGTAAATTTTATAATTATTGAACGATTTCCATAAAATACCTTAATGAAACTAGTATTCAACTAGTGTTTAGTAATTGACGACTTTATATTGTTATTTTAAATCTGTTTAAAACAAAATTACTGTAATGTACATCTATTGCAAGTATGTTAGTACGCGTATTTACTAAGAGCCTACTTAAAAGTTAGGTACTATCACAAAAATCCGATTCATAAGCTATCGACAAAACATATGAAAAACAAAAACATTCCCATATTCACAAACTTTCACATATTCAGTTACTACGACCAAAATAAATACGCGTATCATAAGATAAATGTCGAAAAAAACGCAGTTGAGTCTGCAGTTAGCTAAAAGCACTCAGATAGTTGAATATTCGTTGCTAAAAGTGTTCACACAAAAAGGGTCAGTCTAACTGGCTGAAACGAAATTCGTAAGCAGAAGAAAATTAAAAACCATTATGTGAACTCAGGGGACTTGAAAGTTCAAAATCTTTCAGGACCGACTCTCAATATTAAGACGCCTAGGGCAAACATACACTTACCTCCCACTTTAACAAGTACATGCGACATGAATGTTTTAAGAGGGAAAGTAATATTTTAACAGTTTTTTAAATTTATTACCATAAAGCCTATCGTGCCATAAATAAAATCGTCAAAGTGGATTCTACTTATTGTTTACATTACAAAGAGATCTTTCTTGATTTGGATTTAGCAATACCAACCGTGTTGAGCATCTCTTCTCTTAATTTTCAAAGGCATGGATTTCCATTCCGATATTTTCAAAAGTTGTGCCCTTTGTGTTGGCATTGCCATAGCGACCCCTTCCACAGCGCCCGTGGTAGCTTGTCCCGGTTGCCTCTCTCTCTTAGGACAGCGCTAGCCAAACTTTGAAACCCGGTGAAAGTAGCGACACCATCTTTTTTCTCTCTCTCTGCTGCTGCTATACCGCATTCATTTTTAAAGTAAATAAATCAAATTTTGTTGGCCAAAGTTACAAAACATACTATCAAAGTAGCACGATTAAATCTAGAGTGTAGACTGAACAAGTCCGTACATACATCTATAGAATTTGGCCTGGACCTGTGCAAGTATTTCGAGCAGCCAGAAGCAGTGTTTCTTCCTTCCGTAGCCGACTCCTTGCTTTTCTCCTCTCGTTGTCGAAACAGATGACTCGGATTGTTCGTGATGTAACAAACTGCTCCCACTCGGTCATTTTACCTTCACCGTTCCAACTAATGCTGAATAGTCGTACAATAACTTGCAAGATACTGTACTTCCAAGGAGGAATTATTAGTTATTTAGCGCCTCAACATTATTATCTGTGGCTGTAAGACTTTTTTTTCTAAATTCCCATTACAAATTCCAATAAATCAAATATAAGCCTAAAATTTTCTCAATTTACGAAGAATAAAGAAATTAGTGACCTTAAACAATTACTCTTGATATCATGATGGATTTCTTTTCAAACCCTGAGTCCAAAAAAAGTGTTTTTATTTTAAATAATTGCGGTACGAAATGTTGTTTAAATTTTAATTTCAACATCATAATCACATAATCAGCATTAAAATTTGTATGTATTAGTATTTTGATTTTTTAAATTACATCGAAAATTCGAAAGTGAACCTTGACTTCCGACTTCAATTTCTAAATTTCAAACGATTTTTAAAATTATGTTACTTTAATATAACCGATCAGAGCGTTAGGTAGAATAAGAGAGTTAGTTGCGAAGTGCAAACAACAGAAGAAAGATATAATTTTATCCTAACAAATCGTGAAGAATCTGTATCGTTAATGAACATCAAGGAAGGGTCTGCTGACTCTTCACAAAACCATGAACATTACCACAGTCTTTACAGACATTACCACAGCTGGCAAAAAGACTAAGATGGAACTTTGTTCAATACACACTATCACACTGTAATCAAGTCGGAAACACGTAGGCTCTAACTACATAATAATTTTCAGTTTATTTATGGCATGTCTCGATGCAAATGATTTTCACCGTTTCCAACGTGTTAATGTTTCTGCAAAGTTCATTAGAGGTATTATTTAAAGCTGCATTTAGGCTCTGTGTACTCACTAATTAGATATGATTTTTACTTTGTCCATTATGAATATAAAAATTTCTGTAAGGAAAAGATGCATCCTTGACATGAAATACAAAAATAAAACCTTCGTTCCGAAATTTTGATTCGTTAAGAAATTATTAGTATAAAACAAAATCAAACTTAATTCGGAGTGACATGGAATACTAACACGTCTATGTAAAGAATATGGAAATTATTACTTTCAAGATTCATTTTGTCAAGCAAAAAATTAAAAAAAAATATTCGAAACAAATTTAATATTTAATACTTATGAAAAGGAAATCAAGCAAATGTCACTCTAAATAGAGTATTCATTCGTAAAATCACGAAGTAAGAATAATTAATTTCTTAATTAGCTCGGTATTATTTTTTTTACTCTTTAAAAGTCTATATTTCAGTCTTTTTTGAATAAATTTCATAAAAGTTTTGTTTTGTTTCAACATAGCCGTCCATAAATACCTAAAATAGACGGTTATAGTCTAAATTACGAAATCAGTTCATCAGATTTTCTTTAAATTTTGATCACACATGAAAGCTGAACGCGACCCAACCTTTTCCTTGTCTTCCTTTTACCAATGAATACAGAATCTTTATATTGCTTTTACTTACTATTTGAAATCGTATATAATATATTTTATGATACTATATTTTATATTTTATGAAAATATTTTTTTTAATTCTACACTAAACATAGGTATTTTGTAAGGGTTGTAAATGAAACTTTTCTTTTTAGAATATTTTTACGTACATAAATATTTTACTTTGAATTTTTAATTTTATGTACCTAATTAAAATATTACCTAATTAGCTCACTATTAATTTTAGAAAAAGTTTTACAAACAAAATATGTTTTGCTATTTTCGTTTTAATAAAGTTAAATTAAACAGAATAAAATTTAGAAGCTTTCTGAAAATATGTACAAATACACGTGTAAGCGTATTTACATGTGTAGAGTGTACTTAAGGGATCGCTTAACAATTTGCAACCCCTAAAATACTAAATTAGAAAAGAAGTATTATTATATTTGTGAACAACGTTATAAAACGCGAGGTGTATTGTTTAAGGGTTTAAAATGAAGAAATATAATTTTTTTGATTTGTTTAGTGAACATTTCTGTCAAGTTGAAATGTGTTAAACTTCATGTTCGAGCGACTTTTGATTAAGTCAGTGAGTGAGTGAATACTTTGAGCTACATCAAATTAATTTATTATAAAAAATACGTATTTTTGTTTAAGTTTCAGTAAAAAAAAAACAACATGTAAGGCTTCGATTAGTTTACATTAGAAACTACATTAGAAAATAGAGGAAGGGATTATAAAACCCCCGGCACTGCGATACACGGACCTATTGTGCAACTACTCTTAAGTACTAGTTCAGCAGATTGGTACCTTTAATACATCCCAACAATCCACTGACTAGCTCATTCTGCTGAGTTCCTTAGGGTCCTGGAAACCAAAAACCCTTTGCCTCCTGCTAGCAAGAGCCTCATAATCATGAATTATTGTTTTGCAGTTTCCTCCTCTTTACTGCATACACCTATCCTGTTCGTGCACACAGGATGAGCCCCATAATTTTCCTGTGTTGTGCTTTGCCGCCCCTTTAAGTCTTCTATGAAGTACCTTATCTAAGAGGCGCTTGTTATGGGAATGCCTATGAAAATTATCCCATCTTGCTCGGTATTGCTTGTTAATCCACCTATTGATAGCAGACCCGGCCAATGACAACGGCATCCCTAAAGCCGGCTCGGGTCAGATAAACCCAGACCAGCCAGTCGGTCTGCCCCTCAACCGCCTTTATGCCCCGGAACCCAGTGAACATTAACCTGTTTCCTCAGAGGGCACTGAGGTTCTCCCGACACTCCCAGACCAGGTAGGACCGAATTATAGGACCCGCAAATGCTTTGATTACTGTCTGACTATTGCTATAAAACTCTCCCGAACACAGTCATTAATGACCATTGCTTCAGCCTGGAATACTGTTCCAGGGTAACAACTCTCTTCACCCTTGTTGAAGGCAGTACACCCCAGCACCGGTGCCTGTCTTTGTCTTGGAGCAATCAGTATACCATACTTAGGTCTCCAGATTTTCCTAAAACATGATTTTCCTCCTCAAATATCATCTTAACATCAAAGGGTCTAGAAACTATGTGTCCTTTGCAGAGGTACCAAGGCCGGGGGGGGGGGGCACATGGCGTAAAATGCGTCGTCAACACTTGGGGGGGGGGGAAATTTATTTGTAACATAATTATTTTAAAATGGGGTAAAAGAAATATTGTTATACAAATTTTTGAACTAATGAACATATTGAACACATGAACACAACTAACGAAAATAATGAGATAAGTCAATAAAAATAATAATTTACCTCCTTAACCTAGAGACATCGAGATTAAAACGTTTTAAAATAAAAAATAATTTAAAACCCAATTACCACAGGGGCAAAAAATTGAGGAGACTTAAAATATTTGATAGGATAAAAAATATAATTTGGTATTTTGTTCATTTTAATTTTTTTTCTCTTAAAAAATCGATCGAGCAAAAAATAAAAGATAGTAGTTAATGATCTTTTTGCCACTGAAGGGTAGTATAGAAAGTTAGCAAACTTTGAGTAGTAAACTGATTTTGGGGGAGCATGCGCTATAGCCGTTAGTGGACATTTGAACCTCTGGTCAGTTCTTTGAGCATCCGATCAGTCCCCAACATTAAATCGGTTCTCTGATCTCTGTGAATGCCCCAAAGTTGAGTACAGCCAGACTCCACTTTCCTGCAGATGTGTAAGGGTTAAGAATGTAAAAAAATAAAAAAATAAAAAAATAAAACAAAGCTATTGTGTAGCGTTTTCGTTTCGATTTCTTTGTGACTTGTTCACACAAATCTCAGTTTTATTTCTGGCTTAACCACTCAGGGATCTACCTGTGTTTGTTTGTTCTTAGTTTTTAAGTTCTTAAGTTTTAAAGTACTTTACATATTCCGAAAATATAGATTTGTTTGGGAAAATGTTGCCTACTTTCCAATTTTTTCATCATTTTTCATCGATTGCTTTCGAACCTATTTTCTTTCTTTTCTTTCTTTTTTTTGAGGAGGAATTAAATTTTATAAGGTTTGTGTGTTATTTTTGTACCATGTGTTTATAACGTATGTTATAGTAATTTAGTTAACTGAAGTACCTGTAGTTTAATCGTGCTTTTGAGGAAAGGACTTGTATTATGAAGCAGTAAAGTTCTGCTACCTAGACTCACAAGCAGAAGGAAATAGAACCAGGAAAATAGCTACATAGTTGGTGTCAAGCAAAACTATTCAGTTTCACCATATATATATATATATATATATATATATATATATATATATATATATATATATATATATATATAACTAAAGACGATTTAGAGTTTTGTCCAAATTACCGTTTATAATAATGGTATTTTACTGCCGTGGTTTAATGTACACAACAACCACAAGGTTTGCGCGCGCGCGCGCGTGCGTGTGTGTGTGTGTGTTTTAGTTTGCATTAATTATGTTCTGATTTAATGCAAACGGCATAAAAATCGATTTTGGTAATTGCTTGTACAAGATACCCAAGAAAATCCGTTAAAAAGTTTCAGAATGTTTAAAAATAAAAATTTTTAAGAATTCATAACTCCTTATATTTTGTTTTTTTTTAAAAATGAAAATTTAAGTTCATCATTACAATGAACGTTAAAATCTGCATTAATTAGTAATTATTTTCTTTAAATCAATTGAAATTATAAAAAGGAACTTAACGGCGGTCATGGTTCCATTTTCACATTTTGGATGTAGGCCTAATTTTGAAGATCACAATGTTAATTTATGCAGGTTTTGTTGCTGATTATGTTGGTGAAATCAAATTTTAAGTAATTGTAAAAGTAAAAAAATAATCTTAGAAATTCTAGTTAGCGAGACAGCTGCGTGCCGAGATTCTAACTCCTTTTCGGCAATACCCCAGTCTCCCAAATTTCTCCAGCCCCCCAGTTGCTGGGCACCAGCGTCGTCTTTGTTGTTAAAGATAATTACGGATCACAAATGGATTTTGCGGTTGTATCTTGGTTCTCGTGAAGATTGAAGAACTTCTTTGTCTTAACGGTTGTAGTGTCAAGAATGTGCAGTAACTGAATTACTCCTGTTACAGCTGTAAGAATGTGCAGTAACTGAAATATTCCCGTTATATCTGTAAGAAGGTTCAATAACTGAATTATTCCCATTACAGCTGTAAGAATGTGCAGTAAGTGAAATATTTTGTTTGGAGCTGTAAAAAGGCGTAGCGACAGAAATATTCCCGTTACAGCTGTAAGAAGGGCGTTTACCACCTGGTTACGTAATCGCTATCAGAAAGACGGTTTCAATTTGCCTTTGTAAATGAACTATTGTAATTTTTTGAAGTGAAAACGTTAAAACCGACACCAGATGTAGTTGGACAACTGCGCCCAAATGAGCGACAGTTTCTGTAAAAGTAATTTCAAACTTCATTACTCGGCTAAAAATTTACGTAAAAATAAATTATGGCCCTGCCATATTCGTGTAGTTTAAAAAGGACCCCGGCGTCACTTAGGTGGTTAAGGAGCCGGTCAGTTTCTTGCGTCTTTAAATATGCACGACTCAAGATCGTAGATTCGAGACTACAGTTACTGGGAGATAGAGACCAAGAAAACTGCATTGGCCCTATGCGACCAACTAATTCAGCTGTCCGCTTCAGATGGGTTTACACTAACAAAATGATGTTTAAGATTGAAGTCGTTCTGAACGAAATCCCAGATGAAGAAAAACAAGAAGCCGCGCTCAAGCTTGACAAGGAGAACGCCACCATAGTATTAGGGATACAGTGGTTGCCCCGTGAAGATTATTCTCCTTTAAAATTCAAGTTAAAAATTTACTTTGTACCAAAAGCAATATTCTGTCCATATTTGATCAGTCAGGACTCAGAACAGCAAAACTTCTTATAAAAAACTTACGGATTATACTCATAGAATGGGATTCAAGATTATTATGAACGTTGGAGTATAGAATAGGCTACTTGCAAAGTCTTCAGGCAAGAAATAGCTGGTTTGAACGGTCCACACAGTTGGATAAAAGAACTATTGTAGTGCTTACAGAATCTAACCAATCACCGTTAAGCCATTGGGAATTATCGAGAGAACATTTCCAGGAAAAGACGGAATGGTTAGAGTATCAAAAAGGATTTTATCGCCGACCAAAGGTTAAATTGTATTCAATGCCAGATCATTACTGTGATTAAAATTAATTGTCAGTACATATTTATTTGTGTTTATAATGAACTTCGAAGCTTATTAGGCCTACGTGTTTTAATTTATGGTTTTCTGTAAATACATTAGAAACTATTGTTTTGTTTTCATTATCCTTAGTTTTTCTGAAAATATTTTCAATGTTAAAAGTAAGGCAGAGGTAAGCGGAGAGGGTATTTTTGCCCATAGTTATGTCTCAGTTCAGTCCGCAAGTAAGGGGCATTCAGTACGGTGAGTGATATGAACGTCCCTGAGTTAGCGCAGCTTCCTGTGCACCGGCATTCAAGCATCATATCCAACGGAATGCGCCTTATTATACAGTTCATTCAAAGTTACATTGCCGGTAAGATTAGACTTAATTAAATTTATTCGGCAATTCGTCATCATGGGATTTTTATGGAAAAATGTTTAACATGGTTAAACCATGAACATTACAAAAAAATAATTCTACAGTGAAAGAATGGATATATGTGCCAGCATCACTCTAGCATTTACTTTGAACTGTGCACTCGCAAAGTGAACACGTCTTTCCGGATTCGATACGTGACCATGATATCTCATAGACTGATTATCCGATCCGAGTAAACTAAAGTTTCGTTGAGGAGTGCATTACATCTCATCCTAAGCTCCAATTTCATGATGGGGTAATGTTCACCTAAACAGTTGATTTTGAACCACAGCTGTTTCTTCAGTAATATAAGCAACTACTTTAACTGAGGTTATGTTTATTGCTTTTCTCATTGTTGACAATAATAACAAATAAATAATTATTTATTGTATTTAAAAATTTGTGTATTTCACTATAGAGAATACACGATACTAAACCGATTATTGTGTGGTATAATTACAGCATACATTGTGTTTTGTTGTACAACGTTATGTGTTCTTCAATATTTCGAACGGGAGCCAGAATCTCATAATATATACATAAATACATATTCATTGTGTGTGTGTGTGTGTGTGTGTGTGTGTGTGTGTGTGTGAGCGCGCGCGCGAGTGTTTGTCTATTGTGTGTTAATTCGTATTTCTTGACGTATGGAAAAATATGACACAACTATTTCTAGATGAAACATTGTTCCAACATTTCGCTAAAGTCTCTCTACCAGTCCTTATGACGTCACTATGATAGGCTACCTGCGTTGGTTCTGTTCACCAAGAAGGTCATAGTACGTAAATCAAAGATTATCAAATAGTGTTTCTCATTCATCGGACGTCGTGCTGAGCCGTTTCCGTTGCTTTATGTTGCATTGTTACATCGTCACTCAGGGGCCAAGTGAAATCTTAGCTATTTACAAAATATTCTGAACATTACGTAATAGCTAAACATTAAATATTTGTTCAACTCCTACGTCTACGTGTCCATAAAATATTTTCCAAAAGAGGATCAAGCTACGGAAGATTTAAGAATCTTTTGTCCTTAAAGACCTGTTAACTTTATTATCCAAAATACTAATGCCAATTAAAGGTTTACATTACTGTTACGCTTGGGCCAAGAAATCTGTTGGCCTGGGACAGCATACAACAGTATTCCAGTTGAAATAATGGTCATTAATGACTGTATTTGGGAGAATTTAGCATTTAAAATGAGCTTTTAAGAAAGCTCGCATTCTTATTTAAATGACGGTACCCCGGGTCTGGGAGTACCGGGAGAACCTCGGCGCTCTGTCCCTGGAAAACTGAGTTGCTCTTCTCTGAGTTCTGGGGCATAAGGGGGTTGAAGTTAATGAGGAGACAAACCGACTGGCTGGTCTGGAATCTGCATCTGTATTTATAGGATCCGAGCCGGCATTACGGATTGTTCTGTCGTTGGCCTGGTCTGCTATCAATAGGTGGATTAACAAGCAACACCAGGCGAGATGAGATAACGTTCATGTACATTCCCACAGCAAGCGCCTCTTAGGTAAGGTTCTTCATGCAGGACTTAAAGGCGCAGCAAATCACAACGCAGGAAAATCATGGGGCTCATTACAGGGCACTGTGGTCTGAGGGTGTGCATGAACAGGATAGGTATGTACCAGGAGGTACATGTACAGGAGACGCACCTACGTGAATCGCGCACCTTCAGTTTTAGGGGCTATTCTATTTTCAGAAATGATTTCATAACGGAGGAAAAAGCCAACGGTGATGTCGCCATATTGGCTCATAACTCTAACGAATCGACTCACGTTGATGTTGTAACCCCTTTACAGGCTGTAGCTGTTCAAACAGTCGTCCCATTCAAATTTACCATCTCTTGCCTTTACCTGCCTCTGAGTTAAAATTTTCAAAATCATGAAATATATGACTTACTGTCCCAGTTACCGCCGCCGATTTTACTGATAGGCGATTTCAGTGCTCACCATTTTACATGGGGTTCTTGGTCTTGTAATTCAAGGGGAATACAAATTGATAGAATGTGGTCCAACTTGGATTTGTGCCTACTTAATGACGGTTCTCCTACACATTTATCAGCATCTACTGGTGGATGGACAGTTGTAGATTTGTCATTTTGTAGTCCAGTTCTGGCAACAAAGTTTTTAATGGTCGACATTACCTGATCTATATGGCAGCGATCATACCCCCATTAATATTACCTTTCGTAACCTCCCTCGTGAGAATCAATGTATACAGCGTTGGATTCTGAAAAAAGCAAACTTGGAGGAATTTTCTAAAAGATTTGTATCACAAGGTATTAGAAATAATAACAGTATGAATACGACAGTAAATAACTTTACCAAACAAATTTTAAATGTAGCAGAGAATACTATTCCTCAAACCTCCGCAAACCCATCACGTCCACCAGTCCCTTGGTGGAATGAGGAGTGCAAGAAGGCCATACGCCTACGTAGAAAAGCTCTTAGGAAATTCAACAGAAGTCCGACGAGTGAAAATCTTGAACGGTATAAAATTCTACGAGCCAAAGCACGTAGAATTTTCAGGCAAAGTAGAAAAGATCCTTGGACACAATATATCTCAACAATATCTAGGACAACACATCCATCTATTGTTTGGAAAAAACTTCGTTCTGTTTCTGGTCCTAGCCCATGTAATTTATTGATGGGATTTAAACAGACAAACGAAGTAATATTATCTGATTGTTCCAATATTGTAAATCTTTAGGGTCATCTCTTGCAAGCTTTTCTTCTTCTACCGCCTATAGCAGTGACTTTTGTCGGTACAAAAATAGAATTGCAGCAGTCCTGTTCACCGTCGGCCCATATGGAGAATCTCCTTTGAATAGTTTGTTTACTTTGCATGAGCTAGAATCTGCATTATCGTCTAGCACAAATTCAGCTCCCGGTCCTGACAACCTTGTTTACGCTATGATTAAAAATCTTCCAACGTCGGATAGATTTTCTCTCCTCGAGATATACAACCGTATATTTGAAGAGCATACTTTTCCTGACGCTTGGTTGGAAGCAGTAGTAATTCCTATCTTTAAGCCAAGTAAAGATAAAACTAATCCAAGTAGTTATCGTCCGATTTCTCTTACCAGCGTCCTTTGCAAGCTTGTAGAGAAAATAGTAAATCGTAGCCTGGTCTGGTACATAGAAACAAACAACTTGCTTTCCAAAGAACAGTGTGGCTTCAGACAAGGATGATCTTCTATGGATCAGTTGGTAATGTTAGAGTCTGCAATACAAAATGCCTTCCTCTTGCGTCAGACGCTAGTTGCTGTTTTTTTCGACCTAGAAAAGGCACGATATGGCTTGGAGATGAGGAATACTAAACAAATTAAAATCATGGGAATACAAGGAAACATACTAGCTTTCATAAAAAAATTCCTTGCTGATAGGTATTTCAGGGTGCGTGTTGGAAGTACACTATCAGATCGCTTCCACTTAGAGAATGGTGTTCCACAGGGGAGTGTACTCTTAGTGTTACTCTGTTGTTGCAATCAATAGCATAACTTCTAATGTGCAGTCCCCTGTCCAATATTCGCTATTCGTGGATGATTTCGCTATCTATGTAAGCACCAGATATATGGCAACAGCTGAAAGAACTCTTCAGCTGATAATAAATGGATTGCAGTTGTGGATTATATCTACTGGCTTTAACTTTTCTCCTACTAAAACTCATTGTATTGTGTTCAGTCGCCGTCGACAGATCCACGCCCCTTTGTTATATCTTGATGGTATACAGCTTCGGACCACCATCCGTTCGATTTTTGGGTCTAATATTCGACGAAAAGTTATCGTGGAACTCTCACGTGTGTGATTTCTCGATGGGGCCCTGATAGAACCTGTATGCTGATGTTTTATCGTACTGTAATTCGCTCACTAATTAATTATGGCAGCATTGTGTATTCGTCTGCACGACCATACATTTTAAAGAAACTAGATCCCTTCCATCATTCTACAATCCGTCTTATATCTGGTGCATTTCGTCCAGTCCCGTCGCGAGCATTCTCGCTGAGGCTGGTGAACCATCTCTTCCTCGACGGAGACATTATCTGCAAATAAATTACTTAAGCAGTATATTATGTAAGCCATGGCACCCTGTTTATAATACTATTTTTAATAATAATTTGCTCCTACAATATGAATCACGTCCGCGTACCACTGCTCCTCTAAACGTTCCGAGTGCTTGATGACTTGCGTATTGTACTTCCTCCAATGTTCGAGAAGTCGTTTTGCTACATACCTCCATGGATCATAAAATTGCCAACCTTCTATTTCTCACTATGTGTGTACTTGAAACACAACACTCCGGAAGTTGTGTATCAGCGTGAGTTTTACCATCTAATTAACTCTTTTCCATGTGCTGAGATTATCTTCACGGATGGTTCGAAAACAGATAACACATTAAAATCATGGGGTATACAAGGGAACATACTAGCTTTCATAAAAAATTCCTTGCTGATAGGTATTTCAGGGTGCGTGTTGGAAGTACACTATCAAATCGCTTCCACTTAGAGAATGGTGTTCCACAGGGGTTGGTTGTTCATATTACTAAAGAGGTCAAACATATAAATATGGATTACCCTCAGTTTGTAGTGTCTTTACTGCTGAAAGTTTTGCTATATTTAAGGCTCTGAACTCCGTTGTTTCCGATTGTGTGCATTATCTGGTGTGTTCCGATTCGAAAAGTGCACTTCAGGCTATTCAGGATATGTATTCGATAGACCCTCTGGTTCAGGATATTCTGTGTTCTATCCATCGTATTGAACTACAAGGCGTTGGTGTATCATTTTGCTGGTTATCTGGACATTGCGGTATAGTTGGGAACACCAGAGCCGATATTGCGGCAAAGGAAGCAACTCTGCTGCCGCCAGCTACTCAACATGTTATTCTATCGGATTTTCAAAGTCTGTCAAAACATTTACTTCTCGTGGATTGGGAGAATGAGTGGACAGTTACGGATAACAACAAACTGAGGGTAATTAAAAATACTGTTCGTCCTGGGAGGTCGTGAATACATGCAAGTCGTGGAAGAGGTGGTGATCACCCGTCTTCGTATTGGTCATTCCTTGCTAACGCATAGATTTCTGATGGGAGGCGGGAACCCCTCACAATAGAACATATATTGCTCAATTGTGATGGTTTCCAAAATGTGCATGTTATGTGTGGTCTGAGTAATTGTTTGCAGACGATGTTGGGAGATAGTGTCTCGGGCATTGACCGGATCCTAGACTTCCTTCATTATCTGAATTTTTTAAATAAAATTTAATTTATATTTTTGTTATTGCTTGTGATAGGACCCCTTTACAGCCTTGAAAAGATTGTTTATATTTGTTGTTTTATTTATTTTTTAAGTTGTTTTTATTTTATTTAGTTTTAGGTACGTTTATATGTCTTTTATTGTCTTGTAAATTGTTTTAGGGCCAATTTACAGCCGTACAGTAATTTGTGTTTATGTTGTTGTTTTTAAGATATATATTATTGTTAACTAGTTTTAGTTATATATTTATAACTGTTATTATATTTTGTTTTATTTATTTGATTTTGCTGTTATAGTTTGTTGCTTTTTTCTTATTAAACTTAATTTTTTTTAAATTTTATTCTTTCTTTTATGTTTTTATTTTGAGTATCGGCGATAATAACACCATCTGTTTTCGCGCCGGCAAAAAAAACTATTTCTCTAGAGGGTTAGTACAACAGTCCGCTGCAGGCTTGTGTTGTTTTAAGCCTATTCTTTAGTTTCTAATATAATCTCATCTATTGGTAGGCCTATGCTTTTTACATTTTGAATAAAGATTTTTGATTTAAAACAAAAAATATATTAAAACTACTAACCGAAATTGCAAACGGCAGAGTGCTTCAGGCATCCTTCACGGACCGTCCCCTCATGTGGAAAACATTACATTTAACATCAAAATATGGGTAAAAATATTGCACAGCCGTATGGTAAATCTCTCTTTTTTGTCTGAAGTCATTGAAAAGAATAAATAGTGGATCCCTACTTTTTTTAATTGTACACTTACATAAAATCGTAATGTATACATACATAACTCTCTTTCTTAGATATGAAACATTCGCAAAAACAAAGTTACAAAGAAAAATATTTATTGTAAAATTCTCAAAGAACAAAAATCTTTTAACTGTGTAACGGTTTGTACAAGAGTAGTCTGGGTGAAACTACACCACTTAGTTGTAGAAGCTCCCTTTAAATAACACAAATGATTGAAATGACGGAAATACCACGATAGTTCTGTAAACATTTGTAACATAAGACTCAACTATCACGCGGATTAACAGCGCATTCTTAAATTACATCGAAAATGAACTGAGACGGACGTTAGATTTATTTTCGAATTTTCAACAGAATTTAAAAATTTTTAACTTTTAATTTTTGCCGTTCTTAACGCTGATTGCGATGGTGAAATCAAATTTTCAATAAATGTAAAGACATAAAAGTTGCATTGTTTAAAGAGATTTAAAGTAGCCGCCATTCTAAAACTGTTTAACGGAATTTGGTTGGCAACGAACTTGTCTAAGATGTTTTACAATATCAATATTTGTGCAAAGTATGAATCAAATCGAACCAAAATTGCGAACATGAGACTGCTAATAACACTCACACACACACACACACACACACACACACACACACACATACAATATTGTACATTGTATAACTATTAACAACCCTTTGATTTACAAGTTAAGATCGGCGCTAATTTACAGCTTCTCGTCGAGTCATATCACGAGAGTCGCTCGAATAGATCATTTTCCAATTTATAATAAGACACAATTCGTTTCTTTACACGTGCAAAGTAAATTCATTATAATTAGCAAATTACGAAAGGCAAAACGCACTGTCGTTCAAGAACATGCTCAGCTGCGACGTTAAGACAACGAATCAGCTGGTCCTGTTTCGTTAATTAACGAACGGCAATTAAAAAGTATCAAATAAAACACCTTCTGTATTTTTAACATTTTCAAATTCAATATAAGTCAACAGAAAAAATGTCTTAGGAACAATTTGAGCGACGTTATTACTGTATTTCTTTAATTAATACTCTAACAGAATTTACTACGTGATTGTCAAGGTTCTACACTCGCCTTAAGGAATAAGGGCTACGACGTCATCTATCCAGGAGATGTGGATACACTTCCACTTGGGCTATGAGACCAGCGACTCGTTCACCTTGAACTCAAGGCTGGAGCTGCGTATTTCACTGTCATGCTTCTGATGGTGCCCAGCTTTGTAACAGCCTATGTTGGTGCAACCGTTATTTGCAAATTTCCATTTGAAAATAAGCTATTGGAGCGGTCACCCAGATTAGGAAGACTAGGAACCTTGAAATTAGCACCGATCCTGACCTGATATTAGGGTCGTTAATATAATTCGTTTATAACAACAATAAATTGTATATATTTTATGTATTTTATATGTCCTATATACAAAAATAAAATATTTTATAACATGTTGATTCTGGTTTAGAGTCAACAAGTTATAAAATATTTTTGAATATATTTTCTAATTTTTAAATACTCTAATCTGTGATATCAGTCCGAAAATTATTCAACGACGAATTATTCCTTACAATTATTATTATTTAATTGTATTATGGAATAAATATTATTATTATGGAATAAATATAAAATTATTCCTTACAACGAATCAGTTAATGTTTTAATGTAAGTTATATTTATAGTATTTATTATGTTATATGTAAATAGTATTTAAAATTTAAACTACATTGAAAAAACAAAGAAAAACCTTGTTCCCTGGTCTCTGTTTATTAGAATCATTTCCGTGTTTTCAACGCAATTTGAAAATTGAAAACGTGTATGCATATCTTACATTAATTACTATTGTTAAATTACATTTTCAGAAAGCCGCGTCGGTGGTCTAGTGGATAGCGTACTAGGCTTTCACCCCGAGGACCCGGGTTCAATTCCCGGCGAGGGCTTGGCATTTTCATACGCTATAAAATCATCCCACCGTCTGCATTAGCCCAAGTGTGCACAATAGTCGGACGTTAAACACCAAAAAAAAAAAAAAAAAAAACAGATTTTCAGAAACAGTTCAATAAAACAAGTGTTTGAAGTAGTCACCATGTTGAAACTTTTGTAACACGGTGAGCAATATTGATCGCTCACCTTGTTGCTGGCCAACTGATTTCGTATAAACACGGCATTAGTGATCGGTTTGAGTTTGACATTGATTTATCATAAAACATTTTTTCGGCGAAAAACCAATACCTCGTCATCGCCGTATTATTTTATTACTATAAAATAAAGCAACTCTTACTAATTTTTATAACATCCTATTTACTTACATGTAAGTGTAAGGTCCAAGTTCATCTAAAACAGGCTTATCTCCGTTATTAAGGAATTCATCCGCGTTCGTAACGTTGTAAACGTAAATCCTCATGACCGGATGTACCGGTGGCTTCCTCCAAAGGTCGAATACTTGTGAACCAGACTTCAAAGTAATTTGCTGTAATCAAAATAAACAACATTATTTGCATTGTTCTGTTAAACGATATATTGTTACATAGGCATATCTGTGACCCTTCTTGTCTGTAAGGCCTGTAGCAATGCGGGACAAAGCGAACAGTGGACAGAGCTACCACTCCTCCCCGCCGCGTTTGATAAAAAAACAATTTTTTTTAGTAAAATATGTAGTAAAACTGAAACAATAAAACTTTTTATAACTTGTTGATTCTAATCTAGAGTCAACAAGTTATAACATATTTTTTTAATTTTTCAATATTCTGACCTGCGATTTCAGCCGAAAATTACTCAGTAAACTGATTTCTTACCGCGAATTGGTTACGGCTTCGCAATAAATCTTTTAGACTTAATGCAAATTATATGTCATTGTTGCTAAGAATAGGCCTAGGCTTAACAAAAAATTTGGATTTTTTTGTTACTTCCCATTTACTCTCAGAAATAGTGAATGTCTTTAACTTTTAATTTGTTACGCTGACTTCAGTTACTTCAGTTGATTATTCATATAAAACCAAACTTTTAGCTAATTCTGTTGTTCAGCTTTTGAGAATTCAGGCCGTTGTTTTGATTTTTGTCTAACAGCTTCCAAACCGTATTTTTGGGGAAATGATTGAACATGTTAACATGTTGAGGTGATGATAATTTGTGTAATGTTTGTGTACTGTTTCTTAATATTGAAATTCAATATAATTTGTAAACTAATTTTAGTTATTTTTAGATTGCTACTCACTATAAAGTTTATGCAGCCTCAATATATACAGATCCGATGAAAACTATGAACCATTATTTTATTGGTATTAATTTATAAATAAGTACTTTTTATCTAAATAAATGCATCGACTTAAATAGCATATATTTTGATAAAAGTGTAAGCGAGTTGTACAGTTAACATTTTGTGTCACTAAACTTAATAATGTGTTCAGTTTTATTAATCATTAATTTTGACGTTTAATATTTTCTTAACTTGGAAAAAGTGTTGCAGAGAACAGAATAGGCCTAGCGTAAGACTAAGGAAAGTGGGACACTAAATGCAATGTTATGTTTTGCTGATGAAGCACCCACATAACTACTGTTTCCGTTATATGTCAATGACACATCCAAAACAAAGTTTTGTATATAAGCCTACCAGCTACTGGACAGTAGGCTGCTAGTACAACGATTGAATGATTTATGCCTTCTTTTGTCCTGTTTCTGAATAGAAAAACTTGTTTGTTCCGTCAGGAAGGTGAAGCGTGTTTTCTCCTTTCATTTCCTCTACGTGTATGACTTATTCAATATCAAAATCATAGGCTACCGGGGCCGGTTCTAGACATTTTTTAAGAGTTGGAGAAAAATATTTTGGTGCTCACACCCCAATGATAGTAAAAGTATAGGGTATTATAATGGGCATAAATTCCGCAAATAATTATTAAAAATTTTCTCAATAAACATGTTTCTCAAGAATATTAATAACCAACAATGAAATTATAACTGTGAGTGGATGCTATAATTATTGCTTATTCTAAAATTTGCCATCATTTGTGTTTAGCCTGCTCGATGTTCTCGTTCTTAAGTTACAGCCGCCTCGGTGGCCTAGTTGATAGCGTACTGGGCTTTCACCCCGAGGACCCGGGTTCGATTCCCGGCCAGGGCTTGGCATTTTAATACGCTATAAATCATCCCATCGTCTGCATTAGCCCAAGTGTGCACAATAGTCGGACGTTAAACACACAAAAAAAAACAAAAAAACGTTTTTAAGTGCCTAACTTAATACATATTTTCGAAACGAAGTATATCGTTTCTAGCCCTATTAAGAATATTCATATTCAATTATGTTTACGATTGTATTATAACTACCTATATAATGTCTTAAAATTGTATATGTTGTAACAATAGTATTATAACTATCATTAGAACGATCTATATAATGTTGTACATTTAATAGCTAATATGATTTAAATATATTTATTTTTTGTTATTTTAAGGCAAAAGCAAATTTAGGCTATTATCGCCTCCCTAAATGTAAGCGTGAGTGTAAAGTGTTAAAGTTGTAAGTGTAGTATTGTAAGTGTAAGTGTGTGTTAGACTCGGGTACCGTGAGGGACGTCTAAATCTTCTCAATAGGTGCAGCTAGTCTGCACCCCTGGGGTTAAATATATTTAAAAGAAGGTTTGTGTGAGTGGGGATTTTGTTATAAATTAATTGTTGAACAATTGTTGCATCATTAACTTACAATTCAACACAATTCCAAATTTAAAAACTATTTGCACAATTTTAGTATTTGCAGTCACAATCGAGAAACCGTCTGTCTGTCGGTACCATAAAGTTTCGCGAAAACGATTTTTCGGCGGCCTGAACCCAGCAAACATTTAGGAGCTTAAGACGAAAAACATATTTACGGGTAAAATTTTAGGGTATATAGAGCGAATTAGGCAATTACTGATTCCGACTCTACATAGTTTTTGAACAAAACGATTAGGGCCTATATAGAACCTCTCCAAAAGTTTTCATGTCGACATGTCAGGTCAGAAAAATCTCCAAAATGTAAACTTATTTTGGAAAAAACGGGTTTTTTAATTTTTTTTATATTATATATATATATATTTTTGTTCAAGAAAATTAGAACATTTAAATAGCTTCACAAAAATTCTTTTTTATTCATTGACAGTTTTTATTGACAGCTTTTTTATTCATTTCTCAGTGAGGCATCTTCAGACATATATAATATAGACAGACATAGTCCTGGATATCTTAGACATATGTCACTGAATAAAAAATATTTTTTGTAAAACTTGTTCTAATTGTTCTAATTTTCCTGAATATCTTAGAGTTCACGAGTACCGACTGTAAGTTCAATACATAACATATTTTTATGTTTACATATCCTAACAAAAGCGTTAGTTTGTATATTTTCATTTCTGTAAACATGATGCATTAAAAAAAAAGAAATATTTGTCAGAAATGTAAGAAAAAAAAATCTACACGGGACTTTACTGAAACATTAGTAATGCTCCAAACCCTGCTTTATCAGTAAACAGAATGACAAAACAAAGGTGATAGGCCTAACTCAAACACGAAGTAATACGTGTCAGATAGTCGCAGCAGTGTAGGCTTATTCGTATAGAAACTTTGAATTCTGAAATTCGCTTGAATGCACATTAGTGGTGTGCATTTAAATTAGTACAAGTTAAGTTAAAGTTAATTTTTAAAATTACAGTATATAGCAACATATCTTGTCCAATAATTATTCCCTCCCAATGAATCAGGTTCATAAGTTAGTGACAAAACGCAACTAAAAACACATTTCTAATCCATTGTACAGTGTCCAGTATATATAACTGAAATCGAGAGGTAGCATTGCAGGCGCAGAATAGGCAGTCAGTTTAACCTTACGCTGAGCGTGTTGTAATGTTACTGTTACTGGGTCAACTGAATGTTTTTAAAAATACAGTATTAAAACTTTCTGTACATAAGGTAAGCAAACTCAGTACAAGTTTAGATTAAATCAATAGGTTTGTTCTCTGGTACAGTCAGTGTTCCGTGCATTGTTGTTGTTTTAGGGTAAAACCAGAACCGTTATAAATATGCGAGCGTGTTCATCTGCTGGTGAGTCAGCAACTATGAGACCGATCACTTTAAAATGTAACGAAAATGATCTTTTTAGCAGCCATAACCCAAGAAAAATTTACGTATTGAATGATAAAACATATTTAGGTGTAGTTTAAAAGTAAAACCTTAGGACAAAACTATGTTTTATTTTTATTTATCTAGTGTGGGATGTTATTTGAAACTGTAAGTGATACTGATTCGAATACATAGGCCCTACGTATAGTTTTTGCATATACTATATGGAGTAAAAACACCCCATATATATATATATATATATATATATATATATATATATCGAATTTGTAATGAAAAATAAACCATTACAGCAGTCATCATGGTAAGACCCTAACACGTGCGTGCGCGCGCGCGTGTGTGTGTATGGAAAAGTTTTGGAACAAGGTATTGACAAGATAATA
Source organism: Callitettix versicolor (assembly GCA_022606455.1). Taxonomy (NCBI): domain Eukaryota; kingdom Metazoa; phylum Arthropoda; class Insecta; order Hemiptera; family Cercopidae; genus Callitettix; species Callitettix versicolor. Next base: position 35,034,910 of record CM040182.1, read on the forward strand.
AGATCATCATTCTGGGAGAATTCCTGATTGTCACGCGACCTGAGTTACATTAGAAGATCTTACCAAACACGTAGGCCTAACCGAGTTGAGTTGGAAGTACTTTCATGGTTAGTGAGTAGATAGTGAAAGTAGCAGAAAGGACTAAGGAGTAGGCCTAAGCAGAGTAGGACTACTGATGAAGCGTCAGTAAATACTCTACTTCCATTTATCAGTATTTGAGTTCAGACACAGGTCCTAATGAGTGCAATATCCATCATTTCAAGTAAGTTCCATTAGGCAAAACCTAATACATCCGTCTGTCGGTAACACAATTCCTACTGGCAAACGTTGTGACCGATCGATATAAAATCTGGCGAAAATGATCTTTGTAGCCCAAAACCAGAATAAATTGAGAGTTGACAAACAATCGTACACAGCCGTCGGACCTTTTCATAAGTTCAAGTTTTTATGTATCCCCCTCTAACTCTGATATATCATATCAGAAAAATCTCGAACAATTTATAAACCCACTTTAAATCAAAACAAAAACAGGGTTTTCAGGTTTCGATATTTTTCAAATACTTTTCAAATACTAAGTTGTACCATTGAATATAAACTTACTAAAATGATAATTCTTATGAGAGCTTTGTGAGAGATCCCTGCTGGTGGCATCTTGCGGCAGAAAGTTCAACTACATTTAAATAGACAATAGTACTGCCTATTTCCTCAAACGTCTACACCCCTGTACTTGCAGCTTGTAGGGTTCTTAGCGGCAGATAGTACAATTACTTGAACTTTAGCCGCCAATATCGAGCACGCTTTTTTATAATGGTGGAACTTCAGTACGTTCTTTAAAAGCATGCTGCCAATGTTTAATCTTATAATATCAATATAATGTTATTTTGGTACGTTTTTATAAGGAGAGATTTTTTATTTTGCAAGAAAAATTTGTGCACTGACAAAATTTTACTATTCTGAAACTAATCCTTTGTGCGAAGTCTTACTTGAAACATCGCAGGATGGATCAAATTTGCTTGGCTGAGTAACACACCCACATACATACATACACACACACACACACACACACACACACACACACACACACACACACACACACACACACACAACACACACACACACACACACACACACACACACACACACACACACACACACACACACACACACACACACACACACACACACACACACACACACACACACACACACACACACACACACACACACACACACACACACTTACTCACTACGTACATATTCTAGAGGTCATGATCGGTTAATTCATGGTACCGAATCAGTTACTTACCATGATGGACGTTCCAGTACATTTTCCAATGGAAATACGTTAATAAATAAATAAATAGTACGATAAACCGCACAAACTTTCTCCAAAATCCGTAACCGTGAGTCATAGTCTACGAATTGTCTTGAGCGTAGTCCTAACCTCTATTATTAATAAGCATTAAAGAGCGTAATATTATGTAACTGAAACTGGAATATCCATTCACTCTGTATTGCGTATAGGGTGTTTAGTCTAGTGAAATTGTCATAAATAGTTCTATTAATTAGGGCAGTTCGGAATTTTCGATTTTTTTATTAGCAAGATTCCACTGGAAAATGAGTAGTTGGCTATCAATCATGAAAAGGTATAACCCAGATCTCGAAATGAGCGCCGGTAAAATAACCCTTATCAACAATTTTCACTTATTATTTTTTTGAAAATCTAATTTCACCATTATAATCGTTATTAAAACCTGCAAAGAACACGTCATATAATATTTATTAGTACATAAAATTTATGAAATTATGAAAATGAACGTGGTAAAATAAGGAAAAAACGAAAATATGAAATTTGATTTTCAAAAACTTTAACCTGGAAAGTTATGATTTAAAAAAAATTAAAATAATAGCAAGTTTTAAGGTACGTATAACACGTCCTTACTCTTCAAGCGCTCTGAAATCAGTGCGGTTTCAGCCTGTCGACTGTAGGTACCTCAGAAAAATTGTCGCAGAATTTTAATTTCCCTTCTTTTACAATTTTTCGTTTTCCTTTGACATAGTCCGTATTGTCCTTTAAAGGCGCCGTCCCCTTTTGTCTCCTTTTAGGACAATTCCTAGGGTTCGATTCCATCTTGGTCCACTTTCCTTCGTTTTGTTAATTAATCATTTGATTAACTTTTCGTAGCCATGACGTCATCTGCTGGCAACGATCCCCTCCCTTCGGGAATCGCTAGTTTCGAAGTGGCCTAAACTTAACCCCCACTTTTATCATTTAGTTTAGTTTTTTTTCGAAAAAGTTATAACTTCAGATCGGCTGTTCCGATTTTTCTAATCGAGGTGTCATCTTTTTCCTCCTTTTTCGCTGATTCTGTAGTACTTTGATTTAAGTTGTACCTTTCTCCGTTGCCGAGTTATTTCTAGTTTTGTGTTTCTTCTTTTGTTGTCCCTACTGAATAGTCCCTAAATAATATTCTATGTATTGAATTTTGTTATTTTATTATTGTTACGTCCATATTTATTATTATTATTTCTAGTTTGTTTAATTTAGCTATCTATTTTACCTATTTATAGTTACTGATTTATATCATCAGCATTGTGGTTTATAATCTGGTTTTAAAATTATTATAATTTTAAATTATAATTATATTAGAATTTTTAATTATAATTATATTAGAATTTTTAATTATAATTATTTTATAATTAATTAATTAAAGGCTCACTGACTTCAATTATTAACCTACGAAATCTGAGTAGTTTTCTTAAAGGTCCAGAACCTGGTTTTTGGGCTGTAAGGACTCATACATTTTGTTTGAGTAAGTACGGATTATATTTTTGTGCACAATCATCAAGCTGATTTTTAACATTTTTCTCGAAAATTATTTCAAAAACTTTTTTGAACCTAATGCTTTCAGAGCGCCTGACTAAAAAAAAATAATTTCTGTCATTGAACCAAAAATAAAAATTATATCATGTTTTCTCTTCCTTTTTATTTTAATTACGATAATTTTTTCGAAAACACGACACATGATTTTTATTTTTTGTTCAGTAACACAAATTTGTAACTACGATATTGCTCTGGATTTAGTATTTTTTCTCAAAAATTATAATTATATGTATTGTATTTTTTAAATAATACTTTTTTAACAATATTAATAAAACATTTATTTGTTATTGTTTATATAATTTTAGTAATATTCATTTTATTGTCTTTATTTTCATTACTTATAAAAATAATATGAGACTTGTGACGTGCAAAATACATACGCTACTTAGTATCAATATAAATTTGTGCACTCGCCTCACGCGATGAGCAAAATCCATCACAACCTGCCCTAAAACATGATACATATTAATTTTGATAAAGAAAATACTTTGAAATTGTGTCAGGTAAAAATTATCACACGGTTTTCTGCTTATGTAACTAAAGGATTTCAGTTCAAAACACGCTACTGACTAACTTTTTTGATTGATCCATGTTTATTTGTATAAAATTATGTATATGAATAACAATTATTGCAATTATAAATTACGCCATTATACCATATACCTGCCCCGTTTACCACAAAAAATTGTTTATAGCGTGTACAGTTAAATATATATTGCATAATAAATTTAATTATATAAGCTATAATTATATATATATATATATATCATAATATATAAAAGAAGAAGTCCTGACTGGCTGAAAATTTGATTTTAACGCCATTAAACTACTTACCCAGTCAAACTTTAATAATCAACATACAGCCGAGACTGTTATAACTAGAGACTAAATTTTCAGGGTACCTTCTTACAATAATGTCTATTCAAATTTCCACTTAACCTGAATACCATCGAGACTCCGAATGTAATAATAATAAACAATCAAATATGGCAAAAGCTTTAGAAGAATGCAAGCTCATAGTTTAGGATGAAAGTCCAATGTCACATAAAAAAGGATTTGAAGCTCTAAATAACTGTCTAAAGGATCTGAAAAATTCAAATTTAATAATGGGAGTTGCAGTACTTCTAGCTGGAGATTTTCGGCAAACAATACCAGTTATACTTATAGGAACTCGGGCTAATGAGATTGCAGCATGTATCAAGACTCCATATTTGTTGCCTCAGGTAATGAAATTCTCTCACAAAAAATATGCGAGTACATTTAGGAAGAGACAAGATTGCTGGACAATTTTCTGAACTTCTCTTAAAAATAGGAGATGAAAAATACCCAGAATACGAAGGAAAAATTACATTACCACCAAACTTATGTACAGTAGTAAGAACTTTAGAAGATCTTACACATAAAATATATCCTGGCATCGAAAATCTCACAGAGAAATCTACAGAATGGTGATGTGAGAGGGCCATTTTAACGTCAAAAATGATACAGCAGCAAAAACAAACAAAATATTATTATACTCTTTCCAAGCAGAAAATATGGAACATTGATCTGTAAATTCAGTATTGGAAGTAGATGATGTAGTTAATTATCCAGTTGAATTTCTTAACTCGCTCAACCCTCCAGGATTTCCACCACATATGCTAACATTAAAAGTTGGTGCTCCAATAAATGCTTCTGAGAAATCTTAGCCCACCTAAATTGTGCAATGGTACACGTTTACGTATAACTGCTCTCCAAAAAACCTGATAGAAGCTGAAATTAGGACTGTATCTGAAAAAGGTGAATCAGTTTTGATTCCTTGCATATCAATGATATCATCAGATTATCCATTCCAATTCAAAAGAATACAGTTTCCTCTTAAAGTATGTTTTTCTGTGACGATATATAAATCTCAAGGTAAAACCTTGAAAATTGCAGAGATTGATGTAAGAGAAGACTGTTTTTCACATGGACAATTTATGTGGCATGCTCCAGAGTCAGCACACCCGCAAATTTAGTTATTTCAGCACCAGATGAAAAGATCTCAAACCTAGTTTATAGAGAAGTTTTTAAAAAATAAGTTGTTATTTTTTATAATTGTATACTTTTTTGTTTTTTTTTGCAATTTCTTCTAACTATACTGTTATTTGTAGTTTTATTTATTATTATTATTATTATTATTATTATTATTGTCGTTATTAATCTATTGTTGTTTTTTGGTCTTTAAAAAAACACAAGAACTATCATTTAAAAATTATTAAACATTTATTGTCCATTATCTATTAACTTATTTTCAATATATATTCAATTAATTCATTAATTCATAATCAGTTAGATAAGAATAAACTTCAATGAAATGTATATATAGTGTGATAATTTAAAATTGCGCGGGTGAAGCTACGACGGGCACGCTTAATAATATATATATATATATATATATATATATATATATATATATATATATATATATATATATATATATATATAATCAAATATGTAGGCCTATAATAATAAAAATAAAAATGAACGCCATTATACCACATACCAACTCATCTAATATAAAACTGTTAGAGCTTTTACAGTTAATATACCTATGTTGCACAAACTTCGAACAAGATTATTCTTTAATGTATATAAATAAAATAATAATAGCCCTATACTTAAATTATAATTAACGCTTTTATACTACATATCAGCCCAAGTAGCACAAAATGTTAGAGCGTTAACAGTTCAATATGTCTTGTACATACTTTGTACAATATTGTTCTACAATATTATGTGTATAAATAATATCATTAATAATTATTTAAATTATTAATGCACATTATTGTTACTTGTCCAGCTCAAAGTTCATTAGTTAGAGGATTAATGGTTATTGGAACCATTGCCTGAAATATTGGCAAACCAGACATACATGCTAAATTTTATCTAAACAGTCAATTAGTCACAGAAACAAACATATACAGATGGACAGACATCCAACCAAAAACCATTTCTTGGACTTCTGGTAAAATAGACCAATCAACATTTAAAGATAAATTTTTTACGATTACCAAACCTTCTTTTATACTTCATTTAGGCAAAGAGTAAAACGATAAATTCTACATTTAAATATTTTTTCTTTAAGTTTCATTCACAAAGCTTTTATTATTTACAAACAGTTTATTAACATACAGTGTTAGTTAAAAGTATCGGGACACCCGAATAACGTTTTAGTTTATTAATGGAGAAAAACTAAATGCATGAAATGATTATTTATAAGGCATAAAGATGTACTTTTTAGTACATGTAGTTTGGGGTAATTGCAGATTTTGGAGGCCGAGATTAAGTTGCCTCATGCACTAAAATGTACATCTTTATGTCTTCTACACACTTCATAAGTTTGGTTTTTCTCCATAAATAAACAAGAAAAGTATGAGTCACGACAATATTTGACCAATCCAATATATTAATATAACTTACTGTTCAATGTTAGAACTGATGATGACGGGCGGGAAGAAATTCGTTACTTGTTTGCAAATATAATTTTCACAAGTTGACCCTGTAGTCATAATTTCTCAAACAGGTCAAGCGTTAGGGTTGGATTTTGAGAGGGAAAGACAAACAGACAGACAGACAGATAGACAGACAGACAGACAGACAGACAGACAGAGAGAGAGAGAGAGAGAGAGAGAGAGAGAGAATGCCATCACCATATATCTGTCTCTCTCTGAGTTGCCAGTTTAGAAAAAAAATGCAGCACTGCCTATTGGCAGGGGATCCAAGTAGCGTTGTCGGCCAAATAAAATGGGCTGATTTTCTCATGCAAGAAGTGTCCTTCTTATAGATTCTATATTCATTTGTTTGTACGGTTGGATTTCTACCCGTCTTTACCTGTACAAAACTCGTTTTCATACACGATTTTATTTATAAAATTGTGTGTGTGTGTGTGTGTGTGTGTGTGTGTGTGTGTGTGTTAGCAGGCTCTCACCTTCGTAAGCGTCCGATTTGTTTCAAAATCGATACAAAAATGGATTACTTGAATAAAAAAGTCGATTTTTGATAATAGCAACTACCTCGTTTGCCAGCAAAATCAGTTGAACTGTTTCAAAGTATTAGTACTTTAAAATTTTTAAAAAGTATTCATTTTATTCTTAAACATTTTTACTGTGTAATAAATACTATAAAACTGTAAACAAATTAGCAAATTTAAAATTTTTAAAATTCATATTGGTTAAGAAGTTAATTTTGACGACATTCGGTTTCTTTCTTTTTTGTATTTTTAATGTATGTAAGTTAAAACTTTAAAAAGCCTAAATAAGCAGATCTTAATGCTTAAGATCATCAGAATTTCCAAATAACATTAAGAAAAAAGATTGCTTTTGGAAATTCGTTTCTGTTATTTCAGTGCGACTATTTGATAGATTCTCAAGTCCATTTTTTATAACAAATTTGGTACGCTGGCAGTGGTTATTTGACCAAAGTTGAGCAAAATCAAATTAACCGATTATGAAAAATTTTGCATATTTTTCTGGCTCTTGGTAGCTTTCTAACCTATTTTTGTGTTTGCATCATTTATTGTTTTATCTCACAAAAATAAGAAAAACTGTTACAAAAACATAATTAATACTTCCCGAGAACTGTAATTATCTGAATTTAGAAAGATTTTCCTGAAACGGTCATCCCCGATACGTAATATCAAAATACTTAGCAGCCTAGTCGTTATTTAATAATCAAGAGAATTACAGTACTTAACGAATAGGGTTTTATCTTTGGTGAGTATTATAAAGTATATATTAAAAATAAGAAGGACATTATTTGAAAGAAATCTGTTTTGGGAAACAAGTAAGAGGATATGCGTATTATAACAGCAATATGAGGAGGAAAACATCATGGAAATTACAAACCGTTAATGACCTTTAACTTTCCATATTGCCAGTGGAGTTATTAACATTCATTAATTAATTGTATTTTACTCAGTGTTAGGCTATCTATAGTCATTTCGCCATTCCTTAGAAAGGAAAATAAAGTCAAATTTTCAGATTATTTTAGAAAGGAACTGTTCTGTCATGAAAGTTAGTTTTTAAAATTTGCTCTTATTGTGTAACATTGACAGTCATACACAGATTCTTATTAAAATATTTCCATTAGAAATAAATAACCTATTGTGAGCGGCAATCATGGTGTGCATGTGTGCGGCCAAATTTCGAAATGTTGGTCCAATTTGATTAAAACTTTGCACAGAAATAGATTTTCGTTACATCTTGGACTCATAAAAAATCCTTTTGACAGTTTCAAATCTTAAAAAAATTATAATTTTGTTATCTTAACATTCTTTTGTAAGCTGAACGTTTTTCAAAATCATTACATTTATCATTATAATTAGCGTAAAAATTTACAAAAATGAAATTTTTAAATTTTAAATTAAATTTTTAAAGTTCACAGAAAATACGAAAGGAATATGACAGCGGTCAGGTTCATTATCTTATTATCAATAAAATTTAAGATATAAAATATTAATTTATTCAGATTTTAAAATTGATTGTGATCAGATTTTCAAAAAAAGTAATATAAAAAGTATACGAAGTGTGTTCAGAAAGTAACGAGAATAAATAATTTTTTTGAACAAAATATTAATTTATTTTTCTACATTTTTTGTTGTCGCCTTCAAAATAGTCTCCATTGGAGATTATGCACTTGTGCCAGCTCTTCTTCCAATCCTCGAAACACTTCTCAAACTCGATCTTTGAGATAGCCTTTAGAAAGAATTCAGCAATGCGCTTTTAATGTTGTCTACGGCTGTAAAACGACGGCCCTTTAATGTTTTCTTTATTTTTTGAAATAAGAAAAAGTCACACAGAGCCATATCTGGCAAATATGGAGGCTGGGGCATCGTTACAGTACTGTTTTTAGCCAAAAATTCACGAACAAGCAATGAAGTGTGAGCTGGTGCATTATCGTGGTGCAAAAGCCATAAATTGTTTTTCCACAGGTCAGGGCGTTTTTTTCGGATTGTTTCACGCAAACGGCGTTGAACTTGTAGGTAGTATTCTTTATTGACCGTTTCACCTGGTGGCAGGAATTCATGATGTTGTTCATAACCAATCAATGTAGAATTGTTCATAACTATTTCTTTCACTTTTTCCACGTTTTCATGCCATTAATATCGAAGTACAGAGTGAGCGTAACCTTCACGTTCGACCGCACTTGTCGAGCACTTTTTCGGTCTTGGCGAGTCAGCACTGGGATGATTGAGCCTTAGTTTCGACGTCATATCCGTAAAACCATGTTTCGTCACCTGTTATAATATGTTTCAGTAATTCTGCATCGTCGTTGACTTCATTTAGTGACTCCTGAGCAAATTCGCCGCTGTTTTTGTTCAAAATTCAACAATTCTTCATGGTCTTTTTGGAAACGCTTATACCACTCGTAAACTCTTGCTTTATTCCTATCAGACTCACCATAGGCCTTTGTTAACATTTCACACACTTTCTTACTCTTTATTCCATTTTTTACGCAAAATTTGATACAAATTCTTTGATCCATTTCTTTCAACAAACGAAAATCGCCGAGCTAATAAAAACACGTCTAACCTTAGTGGCTGTCACAGACAAAGTCAACAATGAAAACAGCTGAAATTTTTATCATACTTCAAGGGCATGTATACCAACATAATAAAAGAAAATGTTTGACAATCGGACTCTCCAAGCCCGCGAAATTTTAAAATCCTTGTTACTTTCTGAACACACCTCGTATATTATACTTTCTTATACTTATAAGAAAATAAAAATATAAGAATATAAAAATAAAAATACTTATATTTATATAAAAATGGTTAACTAATCATTTTTTTTTAAACCGAATTTAAACGAATTGTAAGGATTTCAGTGGAACGGTTATTCCCTACTCAAAATGGTAATCAATAAATTAACTTTAGTGAATTTATTTCTTTTAAATTCATGAGATTTATTTTCTAGGTTTAAGTAACGTGATTACGTGATTACGTGGTTACGTGATTACTTACACTGTCAATGACGAGATTAACCCAAGAGGTGAAGAATAGTGTGACTAGACCTCCAAACACAAGGAGAAACAGAGCTATGACAAACACGAACCCTGTAACAGAACACAAAATACTGTACTTGACAATTCCAGTTCCGAAATGAAAGTGATAAACACAAATTTAGAAACAAATTCAAAATATATAAGGATTCTTCTCATAAACTTGAATCTTTATTGTAAAACATACTATAAAAAAACTAAAGCTAAGAATTCTATTTTGAGGTTTTGGGGTTTCGTGCCCTTGGCACCTTGCAACTTAGTCTCTTGGCTTACAGTTCAGTACTCTGGTGAAGTCGATTAGTTTCAGTAGTCAATAGATTAGCTCATTCTTCTGGAGGTTCACAAGATCTGGAAGCCAAACACTGACAAGAGGCTCACTATCATACATTATATGTCCTGCAGTTTCTTCCTCCTTCTTGCATAACCTACACAAGGTTTTTTCATAGTACATTTTTATCCTGTTCATATTCAACAACAGACCACTGTGTCCTGTAATGAGTCTATGTTTTTCCTGATTTGCCTTCTACCAAGGAAAATAATGTCCCTGGCTGTCATTCATATCGTACCTAAAGTGTTGTTTCTTACGTCCAAAGTTTGATCCCTGTTAGTTCTCGTACTTTTATGTTTAATTATTAGCAGCTTTGATACTGCCTCCTCTTTACACAGTTTGCACTCCCGATAGAACTCTGTACATCTACAAATTAAGAGGGCCGAAGCCTTATTGATTTCAGACGTTTAACTCTCATCTCAGATTTCTTTAACTGCATTTTTACAGTCTGCGGCAATTCACTGCTTATAGTTTTCGTGGGGTTAGGTATAGCTCCAGTTTCTTCTCCCTTCGTCCTATTTTCACTCCTAAGATCAGGGTTTCTTGGGATTTGAATGTTTGTTTCAAGCCATCAAAAGTCTACAAGTACCTAGAAAAATACAATGTCTACCTGTACAGAGCCCCGCAAGCATTGGTAAAGCTAGAATAAAAGTGGAAGTCGCCTGGTATCCAGAGTCCACGTATTCACGCTAAGCTTCCTCTTAGCCATGCAGCTTTCGCGTAAGCTGATCCACCTTGGCGTGGGTGAAGGGATTTAACCCAAGGGCTGATAGATGAAGAAAGGTTATATCCAGCTAGGGCACCTCGGGATTACCAAACCCGTACTGACAATGTGTCAGCTCCTGAGGTGAATTTAAAGCCTACGTTGTACGCCAAGTATGAGTATTGTAAAACTAACTGTATTTGTACGGAGTTTGGGAGCCCCTACTATCGCGATCAAATGATCTATTGTGCGACCAGCCTCTTATATGCTAGCATAGTACACGAGTTCCGTAAATGAGTTTAAGCAGTCTACTAGCTCATTTAGCAGGAGGTCCTTGAGGTTCTAGAAACCTAACACTCTTCTCATCTTACTTGGCAAGAGTCTCACAATCATAGATTCTGTGACCAGCGGTTTCCTCATTCATCCCGCATACACATAGTTTCTTCATTGTAAATTTCCACCTTGTCCAGACTCACCCTCATAACATAATGCTCCGTAATATGATTCTTCCGAGTTCTTTATGCAGAGTCGCTACTGCCTCCTTAAGTCCACCTAAAGGAACTTCTTTCTTGGCTGAAAACCGTTCATCCTTGGAGTATGGTTTTTCATCAGCCCTCTTGTCGCAGCAAGTTTTTCCTACGCCACTGCCTCCGGGGTGCTACCATCACATCTTAACTTTTCAGGGTTTGAGGAACTCGCACCCCTCAGTTCGTTAGTGATTTCCGAGATTTCCTCTATAATAGTTGTATAATAATACACCACTAGGTGTATTCTCTGAGAGGTGTTCTGCTTTTAGGTTTAATTGGAAGCCTCTTTTCTGCCACCTCCTTATTCTCAATTTGCGCTTTTGCCCTTTTGATAGACGTTTGTAAACGGCCATAAATAATGACTTGGAACCATACAGTCTGCTGCAATTCACTACTTGTGGTTCCATGTAGCTAGGTCCCAGGGTTTTGTGGGTGTTTGCTGCCATTAAAATCTTATAAGCAGTAATTGGGAAATAAAACGACTACCAATAACTGAGCCCCTCATAAATAAGTAATGCTAGATTAAAAATGAAAATCGTAATAAAAATGAAAAATTAAAATTTAAAATGAAAGTGGTATCTAAAGTTTGAAATAAGTAAAACTAAGCTTCTCTTTGTTCAAGACTTTAATGTGGCTCTAAAGCATTAAAAAATTTTGCAATCAATGTGTAAAAGTCATTTCTGATGAACCTTACCCAAAGTTCTTAAAATTTTTTATATGTATTATTTGTACACGACCAATAAAATACTTAAAAAATGTTTGATTTACTATGTCAAATTATTGAACTGACTTGTAATTATATTTATTTAAAGCAATATCTGTTTTTTTAAATTAAAAAATACAAGAAAATGTAAGCATTGAGTTTTAATGCAGTGAATAATTAATATTAACGGCTTGTTAAATTTACAATGTGGTGTCTCGGCTATTCCTAAGTGGCTCCATAAGCATTCTAGATAATTCGTTCCATATAAAAATTGTACTCTATTATTATTATTTATGAATTGTAGTCAAATAAAAATAATTACTAAAGAATATTGAAATAAGCACCAAGAATATTGAAAAGTCTATCAAGAATGTTCGCGAAGTTTGAGGAGGCTGTAATATAAGGAAGTGCCTCAATAATTGATTTTAAAGTATATAATATAGAAAGCGAACATTCTTAATAGACTTTGTTCACGAACACGTTGAGACAATAGCAATTATACGGCAATTTTCCTGGGAAAACCAAGAGACACATACAAAAATATTGCGATAAAAGTTTCAATCAACTGCTAGAAAAAAGTTTGATTTCATTTTTTTTTAAATTCCATTGTTTAATGAAATTATCATTGTACACTTTCAATCGCAAACTTTATCACTTGCAATTATTTCAAAGAAACTATATTCGGAAGCCCATAGATAAACTCCGTAAAATCGGCTTAACTTCTCAAATTTGTTTCATTAGATTTTGCGCACTATGAAGAATCATACAGGCCTTCTGTTATGCACAATAGTTTCTAAATATATTTATTCCAAGGTTCCCTTCGTCTTTACGTAATTATTAATAGCCAATGTTATTAATGAATAAATAAAACAATCTTCAATTAGTAACAAAACAACAAGGTCATATTTGTTCAGAAATATTTGTTTTACTTGTTTTTTCCCAAGAAAATAACTTCTAAAATGAGTGACTAAACATTAAATAAACATTAAAAGTTTATTAAACTACGAATTTTAATAAACATTGCTTCAGGTGGCAAACTCCCGATTCTAATTGCTGATCTTCCACTTCCTTATTGAGGTATTTGTGGATGCTTGCTCTGATATTATCTGGACGCCATTCGATTATTCTTTCTCTTGACCCTTATCACAGAGAGTTTGCTCCATTTGGAGCATTATCGCTCCTTTTTGGAGAGTAGTTGCTCCTTTCTATTGTTGCGCATCTCACATTCTTACTTGTGGACCACAAGTAGCTAAGGAAATGAGGCTCGCCCATACAGAACCCTGCATGCATGGATAAGACTTACGTACACAGGTAGGTCACCTTGTCTGATACAACCATTAGACCAGTGTTATTCACTCCATCAGCACGGGTCTCTTTACACTTTAGAGTTAGTCAAGCTATGTAGCAGAGTAGTGAATGTGTCTAGATAACCTAGATATATAGTGGAATTGCTAAGCTAATGTAATGTTGACGAGGGCTCTAAAATTGTAAAAACTAAATCTAGTAACTGCTGTTTTAATGAATGATTTAGAGGGGTAAAATATTCGAATTCTCGGGACTATTTTGATTTTTGAAGCACGTTTTGGTCAAAAGTAGGATTTGACGATTTTCATAAATTTTTGTTCAAATGTAGTCCAGTAACGAAACATATGGGTCTGTGTTGGCACTGTCACCGAGACTTTCCTCGGTAACTCGGAGTTATAAGTAGTCGATGTAATCAGGACAGGTAGTAGCACGACAATTCTCCATAAAGTCCGTGTTACCAATTAAATTATGATCGGACAATATTACAGGCTGTTTCAGGGAAAACACGATTTAATAACATGCTACTACATAATTCATACTGTACAAGTAAATTATATAGACTATCTGTTGCGTCACTTTATACACAGATTTTTTCAATTAAAATTTTTTTAAACAAAATTTACTGAGGCATTGTATTTTTTTTAAGGCGAAAATCACTTTGAGGCTCTTATCGCCTCCCTAAGTGTAAGTGTGAGTGTAAAGTGTTGAAGTCGTAAGTGTAGTGTTGTAAGTGTTAGTGTGTGTTAGACTCGGGTACCGTGAGGGACGTCTAAACCCTCTCAATAGGTGCAGGTAGTCTGCACCCCCCTGCGGGGCTGAGGCAGAGTAAACGTTCAATAATATACCCCAATATATAAAAATGCACTAAATCCGAATCAACTAAAACTTGGTTTTCATCTTTAATACGTACACTTCCTGCGTGAATCATCTGCAGGCATTTGACGTTAATCGGCAATAATTAATTATAATCAGTTGAATTAAACATTAAAATTTTTACGTTAAGAGTCGAGTACCGTTGAGTATAAACGGTGAACGTTTGTCTTCAAGAGTCGCAGACTAATGAAATTAATTTAACGGTTAAACATTGAAAGTCGAGTAACATTGAGTTAAATTTAAAGGTTAAACGTTAAGAGTCGAGTACCGTTCAGCATAAAAGGTAAACGTTTGTCTTTAAGAGTCGAGTACCACTGAGTTGAACAAATGTTACACTGTAAAAGTGGAATACCGGTTCAAATGAAAAATTTATCATTAAGCCTAGTTGATAACTTGCTCAGCTAGTTCGACCTTCTGGTCGAAGGTGTTGAAGGTACGGTATAAAATTTTGACTGACACTTAAAAACGGTAGACATATTACGTCATAAGTAAAAGATTGCCCTTGAAAATTGTAGGTAATTATATTCAAATAACGCAGATACAAGAATTAACGACATGATCAATCTCAAGCATTTAGGCGGCTACAAGAACGTAGAGACGTAGCAGGTCGAGTCCTTACACATTCCTTGTTTGTCGACTTAGGGCCAATATGACCTGTATTCTCAAGGCAAGCTTCAACTGCTATCAAGTCGTCCTTAAGGTCGAACTGGATTTCAAGTCCGTCTACTGAGTTGGTCTCATTCTATTACAATTATTTATTAGTTTTTTATATAGATTTTTTTAGAGTTAGCATTAGATGTATTTTTATTAGGACTATCCTTTATTGTCGATATTATTATTTTAAATGTAATGTAGGTATACATTAAATATTGTATGTTAGGGGCCTAAATTGTAAATTTATTATCATTGCGACAAAAATAGGTATTGTTTTACATTTTTTGGAACAAAAAAAAATTATGTTATAAGTTCTACAATATGATATCGCCATGTAATTGTTGACAATAAAAATACAGTAATTAATATAACAATAACAATTCTAATGGTAGGCCTATAAAAATTTTAATAACATTTTAAAATTAAAAGCTTATTTAATAAATGTTGCAAAAACAATACACAAACTTTCTCACATTTAATTATTTCACTAAAAAATAAGCTTTAAAAATTAAGAATAATGTCGAACCAATTTCACAGAATTGGTCATTCAGATTTTAGCTAAAATAATTCAAGTTTATTAAACAAATTTAAAATAAAATAAATTTATTGTTCTAGCAAACAAATCCATCGTGAACTACTGTTATCTCGAATTAATTCCGAACCAAAAATTCCTTTTGTTTCAAATTGGTTTTACTGATTTGACTAACGAATTTTTTATCTGACCAAAATTTGTACAAATCTGATAATTAAATTAAATCTAAAACGATTTTAAGATAATTAAAATGTAGGACGACTTTACCGGTTTTCTTGAGAGTTCCTGAAGGATTTTGAGGGATGTAATCGTCCTGTACGATTAAAACAGTAGTTAAATTTAAATAATTTTCAAAAATGAAAGAAATACGAAAGCCTTATAAGAAAAATAATTACCTTAATAACTGAAGATCAATCAGGGTTTATTTTTGGTTTTTCAATTTTCACTTTAAACGTAAATTTCTTTTATTTACAAATTTGGAGTACGGATTGAGTGTGTATTTTCATATATGATCTTGTACAAATTCTGATAAAACCTATTTTGACCAATTATGCTGATATTCTAGGTTTTCTAACTTTTTGGAGGGTTTAGTGACCCATACTTTTGTTTTATACTTATCTCTACATCTGTGCGTACACCTATGCAATGTTTTATCAAAACCGCTAGTGCCAATTTTCAGAAAATCTCATTTTAAGAGACCACAAAATTAATATTTTTTTATTAAAAAATTGTCACCAGATCTAAGTGTCAAAGTAAATCAAAACTGGTCAATCGTTCGATGTCCAGCGATGTGCAGAAAATCCAAAACAGTAAATATTTATCACAGTAAAAAACACTTTTTTTGGATTCTGACGCACAAACGTAAGATCACAACACTTTCCTATACGCGTCCAGTGAAAAGGGAAAAATTATAATAATTAAAATTTGTAAGTGCTGAATTATCAAATATAAAATATAATTATTTTTAACAAAATATCAAATTAAAGTAGGCTAAATAAATTAAATTTTAAAGTAGGCTAAATTAAAGTGCAAGAAAGTTGAAATGCAAGTGACTCCTAATATTAAAAGACTACAATATTTATTAACATTAAACATTAGCTTTATATTTTAGCACATTATATTCTTGAAAGACGAAATATTACATTTTAAACTTAAATAATGACCTAGTCCTGATATGTAAATTGAACACAATCCTTCCTGTAGAAAAAACGTGACAATCCTCTACACTTAGCACCCATTGTCGTTTCCTTAATAATTAAAACCCGGAAATGCTCACATGACGTCTTGAGTGTGTGAACTTTTAATTATAGTATTTATTTTATATTTGAAACCAAGCATAAAATCTATTAATATCAAATTATTGAATTTATTCTGTTAAATCTGTTTAACAGATACTTTCGGAAGCGAATTTCCAAAAGTAAAAAATAAGAAAATTATTTTTTAAATCTGATTTTACCATCATAAACACAGATAAAAAACACGAACTCACAAAATAGGCCTACATATTTGTGTAAAAACAGGTATAATGATTAATCGGCGATGATAACCTTAACGGTTTTTCGCCGGAAAAAAATGATATTGTTAAATTAAATTGGTTGTGGGGGTCAGGAAGCCAAATTAAAAGTACCAACTTAAAACTGTAAAATCGGCAATGGAGAAAGTCTAACAGAAATTTTTCAAAATTAGCTCAACTGTTTTTGTTTGCATTTTGGTTGTATTCGAAGATCCATAATCTTAAGCAGGGACCAAATTTGAAGCAAAAGAAATTGAGAAAAATAAAAATAAACCTGGCAATTGCATCTGATTTTGTTTTTTTTCTATTCAGTCTTTAAACAAAATTTTGTTAATAATTTTTTTTTATTTTAAGGCGAAAAGCACAATGAGGCTATTATCGCCTCCGTAAATGTAAGTGTGAGTGTAAAGTGTTAAAGTCGTAAGTGTAGTGTTGTAAGTATAAATGTGTGTTAGACTCGGGTACCGCGAAGGACGTCTAAATGCTCTCAATAGGTGCAGCTAGTCTGCCCTCCTGTGGGGGTTTTGTTCATAAAACAAATCTGGTGAACTAACTTCAATTATGGAATCTTACTAGGTGGTCAGATTTTAACCATTGCTAATTTCCTTATTCGTTGGTAGTTCCCAAAGTGAAACTTTCTGCGTGATACTCATAAATTCTGTGTTTGAGGAACTATTTCATTGAGAACAAATTTAATACAGATCTTATTTTCAGACAAACTAGATTTTATTTTTGAAATTTTATTTGCGTTATTGAAAACAAATTCAAACAAATTTAACCAAAACTTTGGAACGGTTTCCGAAAGAGCTCTTGTGTAACTCTAAAATGTTTAGTCACCTTATATACTACAGAAACTTTCGGTAGCTAATTTTTAGGATCGTTTCTTTTAGTGTGCGTTAACCGGAACCATAAACATGTAATATTTTAAAATATTTTGTCAGTTAAAATTTGTAAAAGAACATATAAATTGACTAGTTCGTAGCATTATTATATTCATTGTTTTAAATGTGAAACAAAACAAACAGGGATGCAATATTTTGAAATCTACTGTCAGTTAACCTATAAAGTGACTGATACGTGACATTATTAACGTTTAAACGTTTATTTGTTAACCAAAACAAAGAAGGGTGCAATATTTTTTAAATGTACTCTCAGTTAACCTATAAATTGACTGATACGTGACATTGTTAACGTTTAAACGGTTATTTGTTAACCAAAACAATGAAGGGTGCAATATTTTTGAAATGTACTCTCAGTTAACCTATAAATTGTTAGCTAAGTGACATTGTTAACGTCTAAACGTTTACTTGTTAACCAAAACAAAGAAGGATGCAATATTTTGAAATCTAATGTCAGTTAACCTATAAATTGACTAGTATGTGGCATTATTAAGTTTAAATAATTGTGAAATAAAACAAAGAGGGATGCATTATTTTGTGAGTTGGGCAATAACCTATATATAGACATGAATGTTCAATGTTCATGGTTTTATCTATAGACACTAACTAAAATCATGTGTTGAGAGGCAGAGATAATAGGCCTAACATAATAAAATTATTATCCCCAAGAAATTTTAAATCCTTCAAATCCTTGAACTGAATATTGTTTTGCAACAATAAGAGTTTTTAGACCATTACCAAGAAGGTTGTTTTCAATAACAAAAATCAGACAAAATACATAACCTTCAAAATTAATTGGTATCATTATAATTTAATCATATTCTATTATTGCTTCCGGACTATATGTCTGGAGCACGCAACATGACTAAACACATTGAAGAATCCTATTGAGAGGATACGTGTACACATCTTGATATATAGGGTGGGTAGAAGGTCTGAATACTTAAAAAGTTCCAAGTAAGGCAAAAATATGGAGAAAATGTAAATGTGGAACATACTACTTAAAAATACTAAAAATACTATATATATATAAGTAATATATATATATATATATATATATATATATATATATATATATATATATATATATGAATATTAAGTTGAATTTATAAAGGTGTATAAATTTATAAATTTACCTACCGGCCTTAAAAACAACAAACTGAACCTAAGTTTTTAGGAAATTCTCCAAGGTATACAAATTGTTGTCTTTTTTGTACACAAATGATGACAGATGTCCGAATAAACAATTAATAACTCCAATAATCTTGTTGTATATTATCTATGTATGCTCCTGTATGTTATCTGTTATATATATATATATATATATATATTACATATTATGATTTATAGCTTTTGCACAGAAATATTTTATAAAGAGTTGTCAACCTCTTCGAAAGTTCAAGCATTTAATTTCCCTCTAATTTTGGAGGTTCAATTATACGAGGACAAATCTCGAAAAAATTTAAACCTAAACTGCATATGAAAAAACAGTAAAACCTCAACAAAAACGTCTTTTGAAAAATTCACCAACAAATTTCAAAAGTTTTTTATAAGTCGCTCGATCTTTTGCAGTTTAAGTAGAATACAATTAAAAAATAATTTTTATGTTTGTGCATCAAATACGTTTCAAAAAGAGCACTGAGACGATATGGCAGTATACAGAGGAAACACAAGTCAGCTGATCCAGGACGCCTTGGGTTATGACTTCTTCACAATGCGAAATTTAAAGAAAACTTGAAATATCGATTTTGAGAAGTTGATGTGACATTTTCGTTTTCAGTTCCTTGGGTGTGCAGACTAGCTGCACCTATTGAGAGGATTTAGACGTCCCTCGCGGTACCCGAGTCTAACACACACTTACACTTACAACACTATACTTACGACTTTAACACTTTACACTCACTTACAATTAGGGAGGCGATAATAGCCTCAATAACAACAACAAAAAAGTTCCTTGTATTCAAAGAAGTGTGTACCTCAAAGTGTGTATACATGACAGATTTCGAAAATATTTTTAATAGTAATTTGAAAAATATTTCTCAAGCATTTTTTTTTTGTAAAAACTGAAAAATTCTCCGAATCGGTGATAATTACATGTCTACCTGTACGAGCCTCGTATCCTACTGGAGGCCACCAGGTATCCAGAGTGACGCAGCCTTTGGGGTAGGAGCAGACAGATCCAGGTAAGGCAATGCCAAACTCGTACTAACAGTGTATCAGCCCCTAAAGGGGCATGTATCATAGCATATTAGACTTACGTCTTAGCTTTTCGAACACGTGTTTAGAAAATAAGCTTATACTTTTAAGTCGAATGCTTTAAATCAGCCACTTGAGAAGTGTAACCCCCTGAACTCGAAATACTTTTTATATAGTGAATTTCTGCTGGTAAATAACCTACTGTTTAAAACCTAATACCGAGACCATGTTTCGTTAACTTGTTTGGAAGACTCGTTGCAAATTTAGTGTTTACGATTAATTTTAGTGATTCAGTCTTGGAAAAATATTGGTTTTGGTAACAGCTTGGACAACTTCGTTGCTCAGCGACGTTCTTTTAAACGTTTCAAAACCAGCTTCAACATTTTAAAAGATAATATTCATTTTACATTTTTTGAAAAGTTGATTTCATCATCGTAATCAACATTTGAAATTTTCAAATTTTATATTGGAAATTAAGGGAGAACCAGGAGAAAGTATGAGTACATCGCGAGTACGAACTGAATGTGAACTGTAATTAACAAAGTTACAGAATATAAAAGACAGTTTGTGATTCTGACAAGTGATAAAGGAAATCCAGATTCTACAAGGACTGTAGCACAAAGATCGAAGTTTAAATACCTCTAATATAGAAAAAAGTTATAAGGTACAGTTTCTCTGCTTCCAGCCTCTATAACAAAGTTCAGACTTTTTCAAGCCAATCGTTTGCTTCTCTCGAATTCGAATCCGCGACCACGCAAGAGCGGTGATTGTCACCGGTATTAATGATTGGAACAGACTTGATGGAACACTAAAATCGTTCCTTATTAAAATATAGAAGACTCATTAAAATGCAGATGACGCAAGCATTGAAATACAGACTTCAAGGTTAACATGTGCCATCATTATTTCAAGTCAGTTTGGCCTCACTTGTCAGGTTCATCAATGCAGTCGGAGAGGGATAGATTTGTCGGGTCATCGAAAATGTACAATGGTTAATTAATAATTATGTTTTGTGCATTAAAGTCAACGTAATATTATTTTATCTTCCTGTAAAGAGAAATGTCACCAATAGTCAAGATTCGATTACTTTCTGATTTACTACGTAGTTTGTTGACAAGCTTTATTGGACTGACTGACTTCATTAGCCTGCTAACTGGACCAAACTAAGCCCCGCAGGGGGGTGCAGACTAGCTGCACCTATTGAGAAGATTTAGATGTTCCTCGCGGTACCCGAGTCTAACGCACACACTTACACTTACGACTTTAACACTTTACTCCTTACACTTACAATAAACACTTACATTACATTTAAGGAGGCGATAATAGCCTCAATGTGATTTTTGTCTCAGACGGCGATGATAACCTGAACGGTTTTTCGCCGGGAAAAAAAAAAAAAAAAAAAAAAAAAAAAAAAAAAAAAAAAAAAAAATGATTTTTGTCTTAAAATAAGAAAAACAAAACAAAATGGACCAAACTACAATCACGTAACCACCGTAACAGACAGGTGGTAATAAATCTATTAAACATTAAACATTGTCAACTTTCTCAACCTATATTGCTGTCATATTAAACTTTCTGAAAAATGAGATACACAATCATAATTGACATTTTGCTTTAAATGAATCACAAAACATTACATTGTAAACTATGTATACTTCTTATCTAAACCCTCTAATTTAATTCCTTCATTTTCAAAATGTCTTCCTTAATCATGCTTAGAGCGTTGAATTATGAATTATGTACCAAAATTTTGTACCGAGTTGGAAAAAACACTATGTAATACGAATAAATTGGTAATAAAATCGTCAAACATTTTCTGACACAAATATCAAAGGTCATAAATTTGTCTTTGTGTAAAAGAATGACACAAACAATGATAATTTTTTCTACATCTACTGTTCACACATTAAGGTTTTTGAAAAATAAAGCAGTCTTAATTGACTACATTTTGTCTTTAATGCATCACAAAACAGTAGCTACGTTGTGAAATGTAGTTACAAACAGTAATTCATTTTGAAATTTCTTTCTGAATAAATTCTTAGAGCCTTAAATACACGTTTACAATAAAACTGAACAATTTTTAGAGTCCGTAGACAATGCCAATTTGCGGGTGTCCATCTGCACGTCTGTCTGTCTGTCCGTCCTCTGTCCGTCCATCGGTTCCTTCCGTTCGTCCGTCTGTCTGTGTAATGCAACTTTTACTTGTAAACTAAATGTCCGATCTTTATAAAAATTGATCTTTGCATCAACGCGAACACAGGAAAGATGTAGAGATTGACGACAAAAAATATTTAGGGGTTAGTTAAAAGGTAAAATCTTAAGGGTAAAAATATTTTATTATTTATTTATAAGTAATACTGAGTCCGAATAAATGTAGTTTATATACAAGTACAGCTTCCAAGCCGGCAGTTTGCATGTTAGGTAAGCAACATCTCGAAAAATGTTAGTTGAAAAAAAAAATCTAGTTGGAAAAACCAGTTTTTAGAAATTATTGTCAACTCACATATTTTTGTATTTATTAGACCTCAACAAAAGCGGTTTTTAAAAAATTCACCAATTTTAGAATGTTTTTTACGCCGCTCGACCTTTAACAGTGGGAGTCAGACGTTAAACACAAAAAAAAAAAAAAAAACTTTAGCAGTGTGAATAAAGTAAGTATAACATGATTCAAAAGACATTTATATTTTTTTGGCATCAAAATACATTTCAAAATGACACACTTGAATCGTTCACATCGTGGCAGTCAGCTGATCTATTCGTGTTAATGCAGTTTATATTTTAAATAAGGCGCCTGCGGACCTTCTACGTGGTCTGACAGCATGTGTTTGGCATTTTGTAATTCAATGACATTGATCTACTAATGGTAAAATAAATGGCTCCTGCAAGATTACCGGAATTCCCGCCACTGTAATCGTGCTTCGTTAATGGTAAACCATTAGATTAGATAATGTTTAATGGCAGTCCTATTATTCATCCTTACCGTCACCTATGTCAATGGCGGTTATAAAAATATTCCCGTGAATAATGTTTCCTACTTTTGGCGAGAATTGGATTTTGATGTAAATGTAAATAACTTCATAAAAATTTAATTCGTCCTATATATATTCGTTGTGTCTATATAACTTATTAATAATAGTTGAAAGTAAAATAAACATTCCCAGGATATTTTACTGTGTAATGTATTTGCATGCTCGAAAACAGCCAGTAAAATACAACTAAACAAACCTTTAAACTATGTGTTCGTTTTATTGTGAATTTTTAAAATTCACAAAAGGAATTTTTAAAATTCAAAAAAACTTTGTGAATTGCTAGAATGAGAAAAGTATTACACAAACTTTCTCACATTCAGGTATTTGCCAGAACTGAATGAAATAACCCAAGCCACCGGTAAATAAATAAGTGTGAAAATAGGTCTAATGTCTCACAAACGGTTCAGCAGTGATATGCCTGAGCGAACGAAAACAAATTTACGGTTCGGGAGTGAATTGGGAAATGAACAAAACACGAGGTTTTGTTTACATATATTTAAATTTACTTCCTACCCGTTAATGTCTTTATTTCAAACTTCTTGCATTTCATTTATCATTTTATATGAAAAAAATATTATGACCTAATTTTTTTAAAAGGATTTAGCTACCCATGGGGCTTCATTTTTTTTTGGAAACTTATGGATTTCAGTTCCAAATACTAAAAAAATTTCACATTTGAGCAAAATTTGATAAAAATTGTTTGAATAGATTGTAGAAGATCTTATTTTAATCAGTTTTTTGAACAGAAGCAGCTTTAATTTAAAAAAATTTATTTTTAATGGAATTTAAAAATTGAACTGCTATTTCGTTCAGATTTTGACGCTGATTACGATGGTAAAATTATTTTTTTAAAGTGTAGGATGAAAAATTTGTTATTGTTTTTAAGAATTGGAATGGAAAGCATTTTGTTGCCTAACTAGTCCAAGCTCCTCTATTACTAATATCAATTTTTATGCTGTGTTTGAGTCAAATTGTAAACAAAAATGCAGTGTTAACATTTTTACAATATTGGGTCTATTTCAAAAATCCGTTGAAATGTTGGTCGTCATATTGAAAACCACTGAATCTATAAATACGAAATTTGGCCAGTAGTTTCGTTCTAAATGTAGAAACTTACTAAGGATTTTCCAAAATTCAACCGTAAGATGTAAAAAGAGGGTATAAAAGTTGTTTTGGAAACAATATTTTTGTCAATTTTTCTTAAAAGTGAGCAAAACATTGTAGAACGCAAATAACTGAACACGCATTCCAGTATTTTTCAAAATGCAACCTCTGGAGGTTAAATCTAAGAAACCCATATAATCGTCAGAATTTTCTGAGTTTTTGGACTTTTTAATTCTAATGTAACTAGTTTAAAGATTATTTTTATCAAATCACGAATCCACCAGCGAATCAACGGGTATACTTATATCGGTTTTCAATGGAATTCACTAATTCATATTATATGTAATTCAATAAATATTCTTAACAACCCTTCAAAAAGTAATATAGAGGTTATGATTGTGCTCATTTCAAGATCACGGCTCTAAACCTTGCCATGGTGACCGCTTCACTGCTAGTTTCCAATGGGAATTCGCAAATAAAGGTTTCCACTTCAGTTGGACTATGTTAGCTACAATAACAATTCTGTCAGCACAGGATTTGCTGTTATGTAAAAAGATTTAAGCCTGAACAACAAGTGATGTGAGATTAAACGGCGAACATATGTTGGTGTTTGTACAGTCACAGAAAAATTGAACAAAGGACTTGAATTTGCAGTAATCTCATTGAAAATGGGCATGGAAATGCTATCGTGGTATCCTGCCCATATGGTATTTACCCATTCTGAGGATATCGAAATGAGCGCCGATCCTGATTCATAAATCACTTTTTGACGTGTCGTTAAAAATTGTGTGTATGTGTTTGTATTCTTGTGCGTGTGTGCTCGTGCGCGGGCGTGTGTCTTAAATAGCTTAGCTCACCTCAGCTGCCCCGCTGTATATTTAATAATTTGTAAAACTTCCAGTAAGTACTTAAAATAATAGTCTAGGAATTGGTTCAGTGTACTTGAGTTACCCGTACCATTTCACAACTGCACATTAAATACCTTTTTTTAACGAATTTTCAATGGCAAACGTGCTAGAAGAAAGAATTTTCAGTGGAGAGGCTAGAAGAAAGAAAGAGTAAAAAGAAATTTTATAGGATTTCTACTGGACAGAATGTTGATCATAATCAAGCATAAAAGAATACATGCATTAACATTTTAAACTTTCAAGTTACAAAAAAACTCTTAATTAATGTTGTTAAATTCTTTTTCTTAATTCCAATGGATTTTGAAAATTTAAAAATACTATTTTATACATATTTTAATGTTGATTACGATGTTAAAATTATTATTTTTTAATAAATAACATAAAAGATTTGAACTTGCTGTCATTTTAAGACTTTTAAACAGATTTTGCAGAGTCTGCCTTGTCCAAGCTATTACCAAAACGATTTTTGTGCCACGTTTAATTAAAATTGAACTAAAATATGAACATTCATAACAACATAAAATGTATATTGTTTCCTCAAAAAGTTAATCCGTACAGATCAGCTCCAGGCTCATTTCACGATCCCAGGTTCTACTCCGATTGTCAATCGAAAAGCTCTTTCTTACCAATGGCAATTCGCTTATTAAATACTTAAAGCACATATCCCAAGAAATGTAAGAATTATATTTTAAAAAAACATACAGTCCCTAAACTACCTTTCTTTCTTTCAAACGGCGATGATAATCTTAACGGTTTTTCGCCGGAAAAAAAGGAAAAAAATTCTTTCTTTCAAGGAGAGCAAATACAAAGACAATCTAGTATTATTCACAAATAGTGTTAGCAACAAAGCAAAAACACGAATGAAACACGACTCAGAACCACGCATTCACACTAGTGAAACAGCTGACTAAATAGTTTTTTGTGTCTTGTATCTATTGTACGCCAAGGCCTTACATTACAAATTCAGTCAATAAATTATTTCGTTTTGCGTCACACACTGGATTTGGTATTTTTGCAAACAATTTCAAGTTAGGCATAGAGATTTATAAATTTCATCATAACATAATTTAGTTTGCATACCATGGGTCTACATAACATACGTCGTATTTGTCTACTAGGACCTTATTAATAATCGTTGTGTTTCTCTACTAGGACCATACAAATTATTGTTGTGTTTGTCTACTAGGACCATACAAATTATTGTTGTGTTTGTCTACTACGACCATACAAACTATCGTTGTGTTTGTCTACTAGGCCCATACTAACTATCGTTGTGTTTGTCTACTAGGACCTTACTAACTATCGTTGTGTTTGTCTACTAGGACCTTACTAACTATCGTTGTGTTTGTCTAATAGGACCTTACTAACTATCCTTGTGTTTGTCTACTAGGACCTTATTAAAAATCGTTGTGTTTGTCTACTAGGACCTTACTAACAATCGTTGTGTTTATCTAATAGGACCATACTAACTATCGTTGTGTTTGTCTACTAGGACCTTACTAACTATCGTTGTGTTTGTCTACTATTACCTTACTAACTATCGTTGTGTTTGTCTACTAGGACCTTACTAACAATCATTGTGTTTGTCTACTAGGACCTTATTAACTATCGTTGTGTTTGTCTACTAGGACCTTACTAACTATCGTTGTTTTTGTCTACTAGGACCTTATTAAAAATCGTTGTGTTTGTCTACTAGGACCTTACTAACAATCGTTGTGTTTGTCTACTAGGACCATACTAACTATCGTTGTGTTTGTCTACTAGGACCTCACTAACTATCGTTGTGTTTGTCTAACAGGACCTTACTAACAATCGTTGTGTTTGTCTACTAGGACCTTACTAACTATCGTTGTGTTTGTCTACTAGGACCTTACTAACAATCGTTGTGTTTGTCTACTAGGACCTTACTAACTATCGTTGTGTTTGTCTACTAGGACATTATTAACTATCGTTGTGTTTGTCTACTAGGACCTTACTAACTATCGTTGTGTTTGTCTACTAGGACCTTATTAACAATTGTTGTGTTTGTCTACTAGGACCTTACTAACTATCGTTGTGTTTGTCTACTAGGACCTTACTAACTATCGTTGTTTTTGTCTACTAGGACCTTATTAAAAATCGTTGTTTGTCTACTAGGACCTTACTAACAATCGTTGTGTTTGTCTACTAGGACCATACTAACTATCGTTGTGTTTGTCTACTAGGACCTTATTAACAATTGTTGTGTTTGTCTACTAGGACCTTACTAACTATCGTTGTGTTTGTCTACTAGGACCTTACTAACTATCGTTGTGTTTGTCTACTAGGACCATACAAACTATCGTTGTGTTTGTCTACTAGGACCTTACTAACAATCGTTGTGTTTGTCTACTAGGACCATACTAACTATCGTTGTGTTTGTCTACTAGGACCTTACTAACTATCCTTGTGTTTGTCTACTAGGACCTTACTAACTATCGTTGTGTTTGTCTACTAGGACCATACAAACTATCGTTGTATTTGTCTACTAGGACCTTACTAACAATCGTTGTGTTTGTCTACTAGGACCTTACTAACTATCGTTGTGTTTGTCTACTAGGACCTTACTAACTATCGTTGTGTTTGTCTAATAGGACCTTACTAACTATCCTTGTGTTTGTCTACTAGGACCTTATTAAAAATCGTTGTGTTTGTCTACTAGGACCTTACTAACAATCGTTGTGTTTATCTAATAGGACCATACTAACTACCGTTGTGTTTGTCTACTAGGACCTTACTAACTATCGTTGTGTTTGTCTACTATTACCTTACTAACTATCGTTGTGTTTGTCTACTAGGACCTTACTAACAATCATTGTGTTTGTCTACTAGGACCTTATTACCTATCGTTGTGTTTGTCTACTAGGACCTTACTAACTATCGTTGTTTTTGTCTACTAGGACCTTATTAAAAATCGTTGTGTTTGTCTACTAGGACCTTACTAACAATCGTTGTGTTTGTCTACTAGGACCATACTAACTATCGTTGTGTTTGTCTACTAGGACCTCACTAACTATCGTTGTGTTTGTCTAACAGGACCTTACTAACAATCGTTGTGTTTGTCTACTAGGACCTTACTAACTATCGTTGTGTTTGTCTACTAGGACCTTACTAACAATCGTTGTGTTTGTCTACTAGGACCTTACTAACTATCGTTGTGTTTGTCTACTAGGACATTATTAACTATCGTTGTGTTTGTCTACTAGGACCTTACTAACTATCGTTGTGTTTGTCTACTAGGACCTTACTAACTATCGTTGTTTTTGTCTACTAGGACCTTATTAAAAATCGTTGTTTGTCTACTAGGACCTTACTAACAATCGTTGTGTTTGTCTACTAGGACCATACTAACTATCGTTGTGTTTGTCTACTAGGACCTTATTAACAATTGTTGTGTTTGTCTACTAGGACCTTACTAACTATCGTTGTGTTTGTCTACTAGGACCTTACTAACTATCGTTGTGTTTGTCTACTAGGACCATACAAACTATCGTTGTGTTTGTCTACTAGGACCTTACTAACAATCGTTGTGTTTGTCTACTAGGACCATACTAACTATCGTTGTGTTTGTCTACTAGGACCTTACTAACTATCCTTGTGTTTGTCTACTAGGACCTTACTAACTATCGTTGTGTTTGTCTACTAGGACCATACAAACTATCGTTGTATTTGTCTACTAGGACCTTACTAACAATCGTTGTGTTTGTCTACTAGGACCTTACTAACTATGCTTGTGTTTGTCTACTAGGACCTTACTAACTATCGTTGTGTTTGTCTACTAGGACCTTACTAACAATCGTTGTGTTTGTCTAACAGGACCTTACTATCGTTGTGTTTGTCTACTAGGACCATACTAACTATCGTTGTGTTTGTCTACTAGGACCTTACTAACTATCGTTGTGTTTGTCTACTAGGACCATACAAACTATCGTTGTGTTTGTCTACTAGGACCTTACTAACAATCGTTGTGTTTGTCTAACAGGACCTTACTAACTATCGTTGTGTTTGTCTACTAGGACCTTACTAACTATCGTTGTGTTTGTCTACTAGGACCATACAAACAATCGTTGTGTTTGTCTACTAGGACCTTACTAACAATCGTTGTGTTTGTCTACTAGGACCATACTAACTATCGTTGTGTTTGTCTACTAGGACTTTACTAACTATCGTTGTGTTTGTCTACTAGGACCTTACTAACAATCGTTGTGTTTGTCTAACAGGACCTTACTATCGTTGTGTTTGTCTACTAGGACCTTACTAACTACCGTTGTGTTTGTCTAACAGGACCTTACTAACAATCGTTGTGTTTGTCTAACAGGACCTTACTAACTATCGTTGTGTTTGTCTATTAGGACCATACTAACTATCGTTGTGTTTGTCTACTAGGACCATACTAACTATCGTTGTGTTTGTCTACTAGGACCTTACTAACAATCGTTGTGTTTGTCTAACAGAACCTTACTAACTATCGTTGTGTTTGTCTACTAGGACCATACTAACTATCGTTGTGTTTGTCTACTAGGACCTTACTAACAATCGTTGTGTTTGTCTAACAGGACCTTACTAACTATCGTTGTGTTTGTCTACTAGGACCATACTAACTATCGTTGTGTTTGTCTACTAGGACCTTACTAACTATCGTTGTGTTTGTCTAACAGGACCTTACTAACTATCGTTGTGTTTGTCTACTAAGACCTTACTAACTATCGTTGTGTTTGTCTACTAGGACCATACTAACTATCGTTGTGTTTGTCTACTAGGACCTTACTAACAATTGTTGTGTTTGTCTACTAGGACCTTACAAACTTCATTGTGTTAATCCATTAATACCTTGCCTGACCATCGGCTGTTGACTCGACTCAACAACATAACATAAACAATTTAAGAGAAATATTTAGTGGGCATCACTTTTTATTTATTTATTTATTTTTTAAATTGTAAGCTTTCTCTCAATTTGCTGGGGACCGGTTATGGCACAGCCCTCTAATTTAATTTCGTAAATTATAATATGTTACAACGGTGTTGGATAATAAACTAAATTTTTAAACAACTAAATCCATAATTTAAGAAAATATTAGTAATAATTTTTTTGCAAAGATTAGTTTAAAATTTGATTGTTAAGAATGCAAGATTTTGGTAAAACTACAACAATACATGTGTAATTTGATTGCATGTTTGTTCTTAGTAGAATAACAAATATATTTCAATATGATTATTTATCAATGTTTGCTTAGATTAAGGAAGAAAACCACTTGCTGTTTGATTATTTAAGAGTTGTTGCACTTTATTCTACATTTTTGCTGATTTTTTTGTCATTATGTATTATTTTATGAAGAAAAATAATTTAGTTTAAGTAATCTTAAAATGAGTATATTTTTATTAATTGTATGTTATTATTAAATAAACTATGTATAATTTATGTGAATTAGAATATACAGATTATTGTATTAAGAAAATAAATTTTTGGGTTTAGAAAAATATGTATACTTTATTTGTCCATGCGTTTCTGAGATACAGCCTTCTTTAGTGGAAAAACATGTTTATGGAAAAATAGTTAACGATAATTGCTTAGTTTGTTTACTGCTGATTGTTATGCATTAATTTCAATAAACATCAGTAAAATTTATCAACTGCGTTATAAAATTGTTTGAAATTTCTTTATTTTTTTATTACTTAAAGGTAATCCTGCTAGTTTTGTACCTTAATTAATTTTATAACTTCTATTAGACCTAAATTTTCTTACTTTTTCCTAATTCATAAATATTCTGTTCTAAATTTGTGCTAACAATTTATAACAATGATGAAATGAAAGCAGATTTTCAAAAAAAATATAAGATAAAATGTTATTATTTCTTAAGAATTTGAAATAACCACCATTTTGAAACTGTTGAACGGTATTTTCTGAAACACGAACTTTTGTAAGTTAATTGAAACTATTGCAGACAGGAATTGTTTACGTAGTAAAAGCGGAGTCCGAGGATTGGTGGATGGGCTGCCGGAGGGCCGGGGGTGAGGGACACATCCCTATGATTTGTAGAAATATGCTGAGCAATAAATTTTGGGTTTTTATGTTAGGACTTTTCCCAATTGTTTTAAGTTATTCCATTTTCTGCAGACAACCTGTGCACTAAGAGCACAATACACGTCAGCATGTTGTGCAGTCAATTAGCCTCGCTCACACGCACTACTTTGCCTTTACTTAAAACCTTACACGAAGTTCTTCACGTTCAAATATTTCCCCAAAAAATTCACATCGAAATCTACTGGAAAAAAATTCAGAGTTGATACTAGCTTTTAAAAAAAAATATTCTAATTATCTGAGTTCATTGTAGGTTATTAAAACTGACTAGAGGTCGACAAGAGCCCCAAAACTCTTTTATATATATTTGGGGGGGGGGTTCTCATAAAGTAAGCGAGTTTTACTTCCGGGAAGCTCAGCCTTTATGGTTTTTGGACACTTGCCAGTCCCTAAACAGCCAGTTCTATGCCTTTCGCGAATCTTAGAATTCGCTTAGTTAGGTTTCCAACTCCTGTAGGGCCGAAGACTTCTGCTGTCGCACAGTCTGCAATTCAAATTTCATTGGTCTAAGACCATAGTATATAAATACCTCTATATTTTGGGTTTATAAATCCTAGGCTGCGGTATGCAGTAACATAAATAACCTAGCTGAAACCAATTTTAGTTTCTCAGAAAAAAATAGGCCTAGTTAATGTAATGGAAAAAGCCAAGGACTAAGTCAACATTTTATTTGTTTCAACAGTTGAGATTTTTATGTTTTTATATAAATTAATGGAGATACAAAATGAGCACATTAAGCACGGTAATAACAAATTTTAACACCTCAAGATTACATTTAGAAGTGTTTAAAACCCTAATGACTTTTGCCCAAAAATTGTATAATTTTCTGTCAAAGTATGTAACTAACTTAATAAATTTAAAAGTAATTTATAAGGTTTGTTTTGCTTTATGCTACAAAAAATTAGTTCGTAACAAATATTCAGGTTTTTTCAAACAATAGTGGCGAATTAAGACAATAAAATATAGTTGAAGTCTCTGTTCTAACTTCACCGTTCGGCATTTGGTTGTGTTTCTTTATTACGCAGTTTTGATCAAACGCATTCATCGATTGTTTTAAAATTTTATACTTGGTCTCCTGTATAAATCCCGAACGACGTTAGTGTACACTTTTTCCGCAATTCGTTTTCGTTTCAAGACAGCGGGCTTTGATTTAACGATGATATTATAGGTTCTATTTCCTGTAATACTGGAGCTTGTAAAGAGCGAATTTGGATTATGAAACCATTCGAATAAGGGTGATGTATCTATGCCCACGATAGTTTAGTTAACTCTATGATTTTTGTTGTTGTCAATTTGCGCATACGTTTATATTTTAAAACTGGCAACAGTGTTGGAACGCACTAACAGTCTAGAAACGACATTGAGCGGATGTTGAGTTTCTTTCTCATCGGCAAGAAATGTTTGGTATTTATGAATTACCAACCACTGAAGAGTATGGGACAAGAACTGCTATAACTTTTGAAGCTATTGTCACTTAAAGTGAGGTTCTCCATATCAGATTTAACGAATCAGATAGAAAAAAGAAAGAGTAACACAATGATTGTTTGGTCTGGTGGATCAGTCGTGACCGGCTGCCAGCCTAGTCAGTAAAGACCAAAAGCCACAATTCTCTTAAATAATTAGTAAAAGCTGGATTTTCTTACGTGTGATAGACTCTTATACTGTGGCCAAAATTGCAAACGCTAGAGTCTCTCTCTCTCTCTCTCTCTCTCTCTCTCTCTCTCTCACACACACACACACACACACACACACACACACACACACACACACACACACACACACACAAATGCGCGCACGCATTGGCGACAGTTCATTGGTTTTTAACGTCCATGCTTTATGCCAGTTAGAATAATGAGATGAGGAATCGGCGTTAACGAAAAGGCTAAAGCAACAGCAATAACCGCGTCTCGAGGTGCGCAGTGCAGAGACCAACAGTCTATTCGGTGTCATATGAAATCTTAACAAAAACCGCCAAGTGTGAAATGTTCCTCGCCAAAAGTAAAATGTTCCCAGCCAAGTGTAAAATGTTCCCAGCTAAGTGTAAAATGTTCCCCGCCTAGCGTAAAATGTTTCCCGCCAAGAATAAAATGTTCCCCGCCAAGTCTACAGTAAAAAAGTTGTTAAATTACCTTTTAATTCCGCCTATAACCTGCTTAAGCAGTTTACTGAACAATGTCAATCCTTGCACTTGGCGGCGGCGTGCCAAAATATTTACCTGATTTCACTCGCAGATAGGTAC
Source organism: Callitettix versicolor (assembly GCA_022606455.1). Taxonomy (NCBI): domain Eukaryota; kingdom Metazoa; phylum Arthropoda; class Insecta; order Hemiptera; family Cercopidae; genus Callitettix; species Callitettix versicolor. The sequence continues at coordinate 35,068,424 of CM040182.1, forward strand.
ATTTGATAAAAACTACGTAAAATATTGAAATGTTCTTGGATCAAGAAATCTTTTACATTAAAGTTTTTATAATCATAGAATTATTTTATATGAATTACTGAGGGTTATATAGGTCTTAATAGTGTAAGTGGCCTCCTTATATGATATGGTTTTGGTTTGGACGTGAATTGTATTCATTGAAATCAAATAAGTGCGTGGTTCAAAAATTGACAATTTTTATTTACATCTGCATAAAATACCTGCCGCTGAGCGTAGTGAACAACATTGGAGAACACCGTTACCACTACAGTGAGTATACCAAACGTAAGCAAGTGTTTGGTTCTTGGCAAAATTTTAAGGTGATTTAACAATTTTGGCAACTGTAGACTTGGCGGGAACATTTGACAACTTGGTGGGTAAAATGTCTTTTTTTAGATTAAGATAATTTTTGTAGGATTGTCACTGGTACAAAATAATGTGAAAGGTGATTATGATAAATTAAATGATATAACAATTGTTGCAGAAAATAAAATGCGTACGCAAAGAAATTAAGAAATTATTATTACTTCCGATTATAATAGCTGAAGGCTATCAGAGTTGACATTTTTTTTTTGGATTATAAAAAACTTGAAACGTTATTTTTTTAAATTTTATAACGTATATTAACAAATGATCTTTCATAGATCAGCTCTTCAGTAAATTGCGAAACCGGTAAGTGAAGTCAGTTTATTGCAATGTTATAATTGTAAACGTACTTATTTTTTCAATTTTTATACAAAAGACAAATACTGCAACTATGAGTCATCTTTGATTAAAACTGACAAATAGTTTAGTCTGTAGGCAATCGAATGTTAAAATTTCTTAACTTTTGTTGCGTTTTTGTAAATTTACTAGAATAAACTTGTTTATTTGGATTTTTAAACTTAAGACACATCTGTAAATACACGGATAAAACGATTTATCTCTATCAAAATCGGTTCTATGATTTAGACTGTAGACGCGTTAATATTAGAGAAAAAAAATGAATAAAAGTGCCACTTTCAAATCGTTTCTCTACGCTTTGACTTTGACTCTACCGATTTAGAAAAAAATTGTTTAATTCTTACCACTTTGCCATATATATATATATATATATATATATATATATATATATATATATATATATATATATATATATATATATATATATATATATATATATATATATATATATATATATATATATATATATATATATATATATATATATATGTGTGTGTGTATGAAAATGCCAAGCCCTGGCCGGGAATCGAACCCGGGTCATCGGGGTGAAAGCCCAGTACGCTATCAACTAGGCCTCCGAGGCGGCTTTTATATATATATATATATATATATATATATATATATATATATCCCGAAATATGTAGTAGAAACATATTAAATAAAAGAAGTGTTAATTAAGATAAAAAAGTGACTACTTATTATCACGGGTTATGGCTACATATTTTACACCACAAAATAAAATTTATAGTCGATTTGCAAAATCATAAGTACGTTCATTTCAGTTTAATATATTTCTAAATAAAATATATGATTTTATGGTTTTTTGCCAAGACATAGATTTTTGCTACTCGACACTAGAATAGACTATAACTGACCATGGGAGAAGCACAGAGTCCCAAATGTATTCCTGCTACTCTTAATATCTGACCCTGTGACTTATTAATTGTTATTTTAAATGCCAAATTCAATGGAAACTGCAATATTTTAATTTGGAAAGGCAGGTTGTTTGGAATTATAAGATTGTTTCAATTAAAATCATTGCAAATGTAAGCTATAAAAAATAATTTTATAATAAATAATAACAGGGATTCAGATTTTTAAAACGGGAATACATCTATATTTACATCTATAAATACATCTCAGGTACCTAAACCATGCTCATTTTAAATTTCATCTCAATCGGTCCAGTAGTTAATGTGTGATTGAATAACAAACAAAAACACACATAAACTTTCAAATTTAAAATATTATATAAAAAAGTATAAAATATTATTAAAACGTCACTGTTGTAGCCTACATATCACAAAACTGAGTACTAAATAATTCAGCTGCACTGGGTAAGTAGTATAATGGCATTTAAATATTTATTATTTACACCTACCAATATAGGCTATTATAACGTATAAAACGTCACTGCTACACAGTTAACACTTGACACAAAACTAAATAAATAAGTTGGACTGGGTAAGTAGTATAATGGCGCGAACATACAAGTTTCACTTCAAAAATACATTTTAAACAAAAATATATAAAGAGCGTGATGCGTGACGGCAAACTGAATTTTTTTCCCGTGCAAAACATACGAGGTGTGTTCAGAAAGAAACGAGAATTTTTAAATTTCGCGGGCTTGGTGAGTTCGATTATCAAACATTTTTTTGATTATGTTGGTATACATGCCCTTGAAGTATGATAAAACTTTCAGCTGTTTTCACTGTTGACTTTGTCTGTGGCAGCCACTTGTCTGTTAGACGTATTTTTATGAGCTCGGCGATTTTCGTTTGTTAAAAGAAATAGATCAAAGAATTTGTATCTAATTTTGCGTAAAAAATGGAATAAAGTGTAAGAAAGTGTGTGAAATGTTAACAAAGGCCTATGGTGAGTCTGCCAGGAATAAAGCAAGAGTTTACGAGTGGTATAAGCGTTTCCAAGGAGGCCGTGAAAACGTTGAAGATGACGAACGCCCTGGACGCCCCAGCACATCAACAACTGGTGAAAACGTGGAAAAAGTGAAAGAAATGGTAATGACAATCGCCGAATCACAATTATTAGAGGTCGCTGATGATGTTGGCATATCGATTGAATCATGTCATAACATGTTTCCAATGTTTTGTGTATGAAACGCGTGGCAGCAAAATTTCTTCCAAAATTGTTGAATTTATAACAAAAACAGCGGCGAATGGAAGTTGCTCAGGAGTCACTAAATGAAGTCAACGACAATGCAGAATTACTGAAACGTATTATAACAGGTGATGAAACATGGGTTTACGGATATGACGTCGAAACTAAGGCTCAATCATCCCAGTGGAGGCATTCTGGCTCGCCAAGACCGAAAAAGGCTCGACAAGTGCGTTCGAACGTGAAGGTTATGCTCACTGTGTTCTTCGGTATTAATGGCATAGTGCATCACGAATTCCTGCCACCAGGTGAAACGGTCAATAAGGAGTACTACCTACAAGTTCAACACCGTTTGCGTGAAGCAATCCGAAAAAAACGCCCTGATCTGTGGAAAAAAAATTTATGGCTTTTGCACCACGATAATGCACCAGCTCACACTTCATTGCTTGTTCGTAAATTTTTGGCCAAAAACAGTACTGTAGCGATGCCCCAACCTCCATATTCGCCAGACATGGCTCCGTGTGACTTTTTCCTATTTTCAAAAATAAAGAGAACCTTAAAGGGCCGTCGTTTTACAGCTGTAGACAACATTAAAAGCGCATCGCTGAAAGAACTAAAGGCTATCTCAAAGATCGAGTTTGAAAAGTGTTTCGAGGATTGGAAGAAGCGCTGGCACAGGTGCGTAATCTCCAATGGGGACTATTTTGAAGGCGACAACATCAATGTAGAAGAATAAATAAATATTTTGTTCAAAAAATTAAAATTCTCTTTACTTTCTGAACACACGTCGTACATCCATACCCAGCCATAAGAAGTACTCACTTCAATAAACTGTTACTTTCTGGAAATTTGTTTCCGTCATGTCTGCTATCAACTGCGCGTTGCATTTTCTTGCGAGTATTTCTTCGTCGAACACGCACGCGTATATACAGACTTTTTTCAGATTAAAACTCAAGATAAATTAAAGTATGTTCGTGATACATAAACCGGTTGAAACACGTTTATACGTCACATTTATAACTTCCCAGCAAAGCAAAACCGGATTGATAGTCCCGACGTTCCAAGTGTAATACGCCACGGTCACTTACCGCGAGATCAGATAAGCCGAAAAATTGTAGAAAATGTCGCAAGTTTGAGAAAATGTGGTTACACGCACGCGCGCGCGCGCGCACACACACACACACACACACACACACACACACACATATTGTGGTAAAAAATATAGAAACTTTTTTTATTTCTCTCAGGTTTTACTCAAGTTAAAAAAAAATGTAAAGCTCCTGACGTATCACCTACGTACAGGGTGTTACAAAAGTTATGAATTAAATTTACAGATTACCCAAAGAATTAAAAAAAGTGTTTTACGGGATTTTTTAAAATATAAGTATACCAATATTTCATATACGAGAAAGATATATGAATCCTTTCTTCTATATATCGGCATTTTGGTCGAAAGATTTTTTGTTTAATCTTTTGAAGTTTTGGGATATTCTGAGAACACCTCTTTTATACCTTCGTGGAAACGGCTTGGTCACTCAAGTTCTACTCAAGTTAAAAAAATAATAAACTTGCAAGGACATCCGCTACAGACATGGTGCTTCAAAACCGCGATCTAAATATACAGGTTATCAACAGTAAAGTTCTTGAAATATTTAACTACTTTGGAAAGCAATTTGAACACTTTGAGTTCTTGTATCAGCCAATGAACTGATATTATTGCTTACTTCATGCCCCATCTTTATGATATTATTGTTCCATGATCCATCTTTATTGCTTACTAAGTGAGTTGAAGATACTAAGTGAGTAAACGTAATCATTTTTTATATTTTTTATACTGAAACCATGACGAACAAATTGGTGAAACTAATTTTATTAATGTAATAAACATTTTCTGTTATTTTTTCTTAAGTATTGTATTTATTTAACGAAATGACATTTTACCTGAACAAATTAATCTTGTCTCTTTTGACACTTGATGAATTTATGGTTTTTTGGATACAGAGTTCATTGATTAGGGTTTTTAAAACGAAGTAAATAATTTTGAAATTTGTAGTTTGAGCAATTGCAGATAAGCTTCAAAATGAGAAATAAATCTTGTCACTACAATGACATCAAACAGAAATATTTCAATACAACCTTTTGATTTTTAAAAAATCACCAAAATTTCGATCCTGTAGCCTATAGGAAAAAGGTATACAAAAATATTGGTATGCTTAAGTTATATTGGACAGGTTTTGCTGTATTTCTTTGTACCACACTGTAAAGTCCGCTACACAGCAAACAGTTTCAAATCTTTTGTAAGTCCTGAATTACTTTAATAAAATCTGCATAAATAGCACTTTAAATTTTCAAAATCCACTGATATTTAAAAAAATAATTTGATTTAAATTTTAAAAAAGAGGTTCTTTTCTGTATTTTCAATTGAATTTGAAAAGTTAAAATGCTAACTTCTACAGATTTTAGTTCATTTTCAAATATTCTAATAAATAATATTAGAAATTAGCTTCATTTGTGACTGTACAGCATTACCATGTGCCGCCATTATTTTTAACAAATATTTCAAAATCGTAAAATGCTTTGCTACAATTACTCTTTTACAATTTTTACAACACTTTCATAAAAATGGTCCTTGGTTTTTGACGTCATCTTTGGCACAAAAACCGATTTTAGTAACAGCTTGGCCTAGTTGGTTTTTTCATTTAAGAAATTTAAATAGCCGCTATTTTGAAACAAATTATTGTAAAAAGTTTATTATTTTTAAAACTAGTTCTTTCTATCCGATAAGTACGTTGCATAATTGAATAGATTTTAGAGATCCGTTTTATAGATATAGATTATTTATTAAAAGAAATAAAATGTTTTATAGTTAATAAAACAAGCCCTTTCGAATAAATGTTTAGAACAAAACATGTTTCATTAACTTGATGGGACATCCTTTATTTATTTTTCATATAAAAAACTGTAAACGGAATTCAGACTGTAAAATTTGTTTAGATAATTTGAAATTCTACCGTTAAGGCATTTATAACTCCATGAAGTTTTAAGCGCATTTTTCGGAAGAGGGGCGTATAGAATACTTTTAGTCAAAGGCCTAAAAAGTACTTATGGAAGCGTTCTAAAATCCTATGCATACCTGCCCCCCAACCCCCCAAAATATTTAATTGTTTACCGGTTAAAACGAGATCAACTGCTAATAAATTGAAAATAAGAAGTTTCATAGTCGTTATTTCTCAAAAAAAGCTCAGTTTTGGCAATAAACAAAACTAATGCGATATTGCAGCACAACAAAACTTTGAAACAAAATTATATTTATATTTATAACTTTTCTCTATAATTTTTCTGACACATCATTCGATGTTAATCCCAAAACGAAATATCTTCCTTAATTTTAATTAAATAATTTAATTAAGTACTTAATTCTATCGACTAATAATTTGTATTAAAGTTTGCACTGAAAAGCAAAATTTTTGATTGGATTTTCTTGAAACGTAACATAAACACTCTAAAATACAAATAATGAAATATGTTTTCCAACATTTTATCCAAAAATCCAACCCTTAAAGAGATAATATATCTCGTTATCTTTATATAAATAGCCTATATACGAAGCCTAGTGAAAGAGGCTTTGTCCTGACTGACAGTTAAAACTACATAATTGGAGATTTATTATTATTATGTAAGACATGTTCTCACTAAATTAATTACCTAAAGAGGTAAAAATGGGAATAATAGTTTTTATTAAAAAACATTCGGTCCGATTTCCCTGAAACTAAACATAAATAATGTACAACACAATTAATGAAAACATATTTCAACATTTTCCAAAATTCAACTCCTAAGATTTGAAATTCAACTCCAAATAAAATATCGAAAAATAATTTGAATGGTTATATGAGTGTGCCTATTATTAATTATCGTCTGAAATATAACATATATTTACTAAGGGCTTAATAATTTCACTCTAATCAGTAAATTAAAACGTGAAATCTAATATTGTATTTAAACTGCCGATAGAGTGATCGCAAGATTTGCTTTAAACTATCTATAAAACGGCAAATCTAGAAAGTTGAAATTTTACATAGATGAGATCAAATTGAAAGGAGGACCTCACTAAGAAAGGACTTCAAAACAGACCAACACGAAGTGGGTTGAAACTACTTTCTTCGCCTTCAAAAAATAAATAAATTCATAGTACCAACAATGTATGGGTTTTCAAGTCGCAAGTCAACAGGACAAATGGATTCGAGATATTCGTTAACGAAAAATCAGTTTGATAATTTAGATGCGCATCGAGTCCTTGCGACCTTCGCAATTGGGAAAAAGAAACGAATAATAAACAACAAAGTACAACAACTAGCTGAACAGTGTTACAGCGCCTCTTTATGAACAAAGTTTGTGGCAATCATAACTTTCCTTGTTGGTATATGAACGAAAAGGAATATAGGTTAGAACGTTTTTTCTTAACTTTCTAAGCGTTGTTGGATAAAACAACGCTTAGGATATGAGGTTGTAAATCGCCATCTGTAACTGAACGTAAAAATAGTGAATTCTGCAAATAATAACATCGGCTTATATTATAATATAGTCTATAGTAAACTTTAATTCAATACTCGTATTTTAAAATTACTTTATATCTTCCTAAGTAAAATCGTTGAAAATCCTTGTAAGGCTTATTATTTCTTCGCAATATGAACTTGTGTTAAAATAGACGTAATTAATACTTATATGGCCTGTTAATAAAGCCATAATTTGTTATAATATACAATATGCCTTACTTTGTTCTACTTTTGTATTTAAAACTATAACCTATAAAATTAATGACTGAATTCTAACATTGTACCTTATTGAAATATTTACAAATGAAACCTACTATAATCGAATTTTACATTGCATGCCCAAATTAGGCTGCAGTATTTACTGTTTACTAAAAGCAGAGTATTTTATTTAATAACATTTACATATTAGAACCGGCCTAAATTGTCTTACCTATTCTACTTTCAAAACTGATTTGGTCAATAATTATTTAAATCTCGGATACAGTATAATTTAAATAATACTTAAATTTGTTTAAGGAATCAGCTGTTTTGTCACAATTAAATAATCACATATGCTTGTATCGTGCTGCACTCTCCCGGGGACACTTTATACTGCTCCTGGAATTTTGTTTACAGACTTTTTATTTGAGAAGTACAAGGTGTTTAAACGAAACTATGAATACCTCATTGTGTCCTTACTTTTGGTACAAAACCGATCAGAATCTTTAGCTTAATAATATGTGAAAGATTTTTCATGAATTAAATTATTACATTACTGAAAATGTTTCAAGTTTCGTGGACAAAGTAGAATACAAGATGTGGTAGAGTTCAATAAAACAATTCTAGATCAGTGTATTTTCACTTAGTCTACTTGTTACTTTATTTGTGCGTTTAAGCAATGTGTATTCTGTATTCATTGATATAGGCCAAATAAAGTTAGACAGGACATGTGAACGAAATGAAGAAGACACCGTTATGCTGACTGAGCTTGTGGCACACTTCTGCAACCGGACTGGATTAACAGTTTCAGAAGTATCTTCAACATTTGATTTATTCAGAGAAAATTCAAGTACTGTGCAGTAGCGGCTTACCGTTGTTTCAGTATTTTAGTCTTCTTCTTACAAGTCACAACTGAAAGACAAGACAATCGTTGCACGCAACTGTCTCGCTTTGTATCTGTGTGTGTGTGTGTGTGTGTGTGTGTGTGTGCGTTGCGTGCGTAAGCGTGAGCGTTTATAGGTTCTATTGACTGATAACTTTTAATATCCCGGGACTAGGTTTTACCTTAATGGCCGCTCCATAGCTCATTTTACATTGAGAATATACTAAAAACGGTAGGAAATTATAATGTAATTCAAAATGGATCTTTTAAATAAAATTTGATGTTCGTACTTTTGTAGTTTTCGAGATTTTGTGATGAGTGAATGTACAGCACACGTATTTGGTACGTTGACTTGAGTTATATGCTTTTCGTATATGCTGAAAATTTAGTAAATCAAGAAACTGATTTTGAGAAATAACGTCTAACAGTTTATCTTGGGGGGGGGGTGGAATTGTATGAGAAAAAGTTTGTTTCACATTTTTGCACACGAACAGAAAATTTCATTTACTTCAAATTCAGTACGATGACTTGAGTTTTGATTTTTTTCTTCTAGTACAAAAATTTGACCAAAATCTGTTGAATTGACTTTGAGGAAGTAGGCCCACAGTTGTAGCTTTAGAAACACGCTTCTTAGGGAATAAATAGCCGTCTCGGTGGCCTAGTTGATAGCGTACTGGGCTTTCACCCCGAGGACCCAGGCATTTTCATACGCTATAAATCATCCCATCGTCTGCATTAGCCCGAGTGTGCACAATAGTCGGACGTTAAACACAAAAAAAAAAAAAAAAAAATCTTAGGGAATAATTGAATGTAAGAATGTTTTTTTTCATTTATTTAAATTTACTTTCGAACACAAACCAATCGCCTTTAAAGGCGTCCAAACCATCTCGCGTTATGTCTTGTCAGGAGAATCCGGAAATTCCGGTTAGAAAACCGGGGTTCTTTAAAGAATTAAAGGGGTTCTTTAAAGATGTAGTACAGGACTCCACCATGTCACTGACCTAATTATACGTTTTTTGTTTAAAAAACTCTCAAACAGTAATTTTGTTATATCAAATTTGGCGAACGGTTTTATTATCATTATTATTATTATTTATCGATGGTGCTACAATGCCTTTTAATACAGTCTTCTTGTATCTATATCTATTCGGCAACTTCTACAACAACCCAAGAAAGAACACTGTTCTTCATTCTTAACCTCCCTTAACCTTCCTAACCTAATTTAACCTAACCCAACCCGATCCATAAGGTTTCCCCGAAATAATGTTCCAAAATCTTTTCCGGAAACTCGTGTCCCAATTAATTTAACAGAAAAGAGAAGAAGAAGTGTACGCAAAACCGTCTACTTACTCCGTAGACTAACGATCTACCCCCAGACCCTGCAGTTAACCCCACAGAACTCTGGATGTAGTACAGGACTCCACCATGTCACTGACCTAATTATACGTTTTTTGTTTAAAAAACTCTCAAACAGTAATTTTGTTTTATCAAATTTGGCGAACGGTTTTATTATCATTATTATTATTATTTATTTATGTGGAATATGGGAAAGATTTTGTAATGTTTCGTATGTATTATTGAATATATTTATGAGTGTGACTTTGTTATTGCCAAGAAGAAATGGATCTTTAGTTAATGAACTGATGACGATTAAAACCTTAAATTAGACAAACGAGAAAAAACACAATTATTGGATGTTGTTTAGGTCGAAGTAACTCTAACAAGACCGTGCTGTGAGAGGCACTACAAAATGCGAACTCTCACACTTGCCTGATTTTTTGTAAATTATTCAGGTTTTCATTAATTTATCGCGTTAATGAAACTAACGGAATATCCATTTTAAAATACTTTACACTGAACATTCTTCACTTTAAAGGTTTAAAGGTTAAATTGACCTAGGACCTTTATAATTTGTCGCGCGGTCATTCTGACGAACATTAAACTTCAAGCGTTACAATCTTCTTATTATACCAAGTATAATCATGGATCTATCAGCGTTCGTGTTCAGGGATTCCAAAAAGTATGTGTGTGTGTGTGTGTGTGTGTGTGTGTGTGTGTGTGTGTGTGTGTGTGTGTGTGTGTGTGTGTGTGTGTGTGTGTGTGTGTGTGTGTGTGTGTGTGTGTGTGTGAGAGAGAGAGAGAGAGAGAGACTCAAACATTTTTAAGTTTCATTTCTGTGACCATTTCTTTTTTCTTTTTTCTTTTTTCTGTGGCCATTTCTCTAATTTTGGTCTGATTTGATTGAAACTAAAAAAAAGTCGATTTGTGTAATCTTGTAGCTTTAACAAGTTCGTTTGCAGCCCGTTACTAACTAAATGATCCATTTTAATCGAATTAGTTTACGCTAGTCTAGCTTGCCCACATCTCGAAAGAATTGTTTTAATTTTCAAATACACTTTTTTTAGGCACCTTTTTGGCCAAAAAAACCTGATAAAAATCTAAATTTCTCAAACAGCTCTAAAACTTTTGACAAACATTTGCTCAAATCTGATCTCTAATGTACGGATCGTTTTACACCAAACAATCGAGTTCGGGAGGCCTTAAAAAATAAACAAATAATTTGTCAGAAAACCTAAAATGACGTGTATTTTAACTTTCCTGCTTTGGAGTAGGCCTAAGCTTTAGTTTTCCCATGTTTGCTTTCGTACTGATAATGAATTGCTTTTTAATTTTCCAGTTTGAACTCATGTTAAACATTTTAACCCATCAAATTATTTCAACTCGGGTTCCTTATATTATAGCGGTTTATAAGGTAAATATTTTTAAAAATATGAAATTTAATAAAATCATGTGCCAAATATTTCAAAATGGCGACTAAAAAACTATAAAATTAAAGAATCGATTTTTAAATTACTATCGTTTACACACGAAAACTTCTATTAGATTTGTGCTACTTTTATTATGAAATTTCAATGAAGTCACATTGTGTTTTGTCTTATTTGAACCAAAAAAATAATTTTAACTCGAGACTTCTCACATCACGGCCAAAAACCAAAATAAAATTATAAATGATCTTTTCTCAAAATTAATGTCAAGACTTTACATTAAAATTTATTACTCAATATTCCTGAAATTCGTAGTCATATTCATTACTCAATTAGGCTACTCTGACCCCAGTAAAATTAGTATTTTTAATCATACACTTTTTTGAAATAGTCCACAGATGGTCTAAATTTAAATACACACTGTCTTACATTCAAGTCCGTTTCGAAAGCTACAGACATAAAAAAACAGAAAATCTGTTGAGATTTTGCTCAAAATTTACTTTATTTTACGAAATATAGTTAGTTTTTTTAAATTACTTTTTAAAAAGTAGAAGTTTTTAGTTTTGAAATGATTAACGTGTAGGTTTGTAAGGAAACTTCCTTTTACCTGAATACAATGCAGAATGTATTTGTTCTGTAGGTAACAACAAAACAGATAAAAGCAAGACTTTGTCATTCGCGATATCGTATGCAGTTGCTCATGCTACAGTTATTTAAACCAATGGTTCGTGAACGATTTTCTGCCGGTAGCTAGAAAATTTGTCAGTAAAATAACTATACCATACGTATAATTTAAAATTTAAAAAGAATAACAATAACTGCACAAACATTGCTATTGTTGAGATAGTTTTTATAGATCGTTGACAAATTATTAAAAAATGTCTATCAGTGGACTCGAACCTGGGTCCTCGAAATGAGTAGACCTACCAATACAGTGTCCAGGGAATGTTTAGTGGGATAGTTGGAAAATGTATAATATGTAAAAATCGGCACTCTAACTTTCGCTACTTTGTCTTATTGACTCGGTGACACAAAAACTGATTTTCGTAATAGTGAAATTTTGTTGACAAGTCCGCTCTGAATTTAATCTTTGAGTGGAAAATATTTTCTTTGTATTTCACTATTTTTGTTTTTGGCGTTAATTATTCAAGAAAATCCGACCAACCAATATTTCTTACAATACAAAATGTATACAAACTTTTTACTACCGCTTTAGAGATTGAGTTTTGAGTCTCTACATTCTAAAGTGTAACTATTGATAAAATTTTATATTATTTATTGTTTTCGCATTTTCGGCTCTGTGATGACGGATCTCTCAGTCAGGACATGATAGAAATAGATATTTATCCCAGGACACGTTCAATTTAAGACAATACAAATGTTTTAAAGATCGAAGTATTCCTCAAGTTATGCATCGAGCTTTACAAAAAAAATAATCAAAACGAGTGTGCTAGTGATGTCAGACTTGTGACAATATTTTAAAATTTAAATAATTCAAGGAAAGGTTTACATTCGTTCGAACCCGAGCCGAAAGTTAGCGCAATTAGTCCGTACTCATGACACTTCACGACTCCACCGGCTACTAGCTGTTTTAGAGTGAGTTGACACAGGAAATGCTCCGCTTCATTGACATAGGTAGCTCGGCAAACGTTATCAGAAAAGATGATAGAAAACCCACCTCTCCTCTCCTGGCCTAGTTCCAGTTGTCACTAGTCACGAGCCTGGCAGAAAGCTAGGAGGACTTCTCGTATGCAATTAGGCCTACACTTACAGTTATGAAAGCGATTTTTTTTTAGATTTTACTTCATAAAAGTATTGTCCCTTGCAGGTATAGTTCCAACGACCTTATCGAGATTGAAAGGCGAGGAAATTCTGACTACTGCACACAAGTATAAGACATTTGCTGACAAGGTATGAAGCTTGCTAATAGAGGTCAAGCTAACCTGTCACAGTGATCGATACAATAAAAGAGCTAAACTTTTTTTTCCAATTAATGGCGTTCTTAAAACTTTGGCAACGATTTCTATTATACCTGCAACAGCTCCTTTTCGACATTAAAAACGTTAAATATGACATCTGAAACCGCAGTATATTCAGTAGCGTTGCAAGGACCACGGGTTCAATAATGGACGCTGGGTACATTCGTACATTTACGCACTCAGCCAGGAAAATTAGATCAGTTCTATCACCGACCACAAACAACAGTCCCTGCGGATGAGACTCTTGGACAGTCTCACTCGACAACTTTACTGTTAGGATGCAATTCAAAACGTAAGTATAATTAGCTAGAATTCTAAGTAGACCTTCTGTGGTGATGGTCTGCGTCATAAATAACCATGGGCGGTTTCTGAATAAACAGTGACGAAATAAGCGATTTGTAACTCGAGCGTTGTGATGTGTGATGGTAGACTGACGCCGCGTTATTAGTACAAGGTGTGGTTCCGAGCGGCCACTATGCTGCTGGCAACAACCTAACGCGAGCATTCCTGCTTCAAATGTCCCCTCGGCTTTATTCATTTCGTCTCAGGAGGTTATAAAACAAGACAAAACAGCCAGACAATGTTAATAATGAAATTAAAAGTACATCAAATACAAAAATAAACAAAAGTGATCACGGTAGGTTAGAGCGACTAAGGTTTTTTGATATGTTCAAAGGTTCAAGAAAGTTCAAAGGTCATTTTTTTAAATATTTCAACTGATCGTAATTATCAGTAGGTAATGGACGGAACATTTAATTTTTACTTTTCCCAATACAAAACAACTATCAAATTTATAAGTTAAAAAGTTGATAAGTTAATCAAGGTCTTATAAGTTTATGAAATTTATAAGCATACGTTTTTTTGACGGTAAAATTAGAAATTTTAATTTTAATTAAGGCCTACCGTATTTTGGATAAATGTTATCTTAATGCAAATTTTAAAATCTTTTAGATTTTTAATGAAAAACAACTTGCACACCTTGTCACCGATGTGACTACGATTTATAAAGCCATAAAATATCTATATTTAAATGATAACAGGCTTTATTTAGTTTAATCAAATAATCATTAATATAAACAGGAATATAAAACGTAATTATTGTTTATTGTTTCATTATCTTTATCTTTGCCACTTTTGATTACGTCATGAATTATTCACTTCAGACAGGACCTGCGACCAAACTATTTGCCAGACTTGGTTCTTTGGTAACCACTAAAGAACGAGAAAGAAATGTTTCATATATTATATAATTTAGGCTATACTTAAAAGTCAACAGTGTTATAATAACTCTTCGAAGGGTTAAAGCATAGTGGACACAGTGAATCAACATATTCAAAGAGTTTTGAAATATATTCTGGTACAAACTTGATTCGGCTTACGTTTTATTACGTTGCCCTGGCCATTCCTGATGAAATTGCTAGAGAGAAAGTAGACTTTTGGAATAGGCCTAATAGGAAAAAATTGTATGTTTTTGTAATTTAAATCTACTATTATGTATTAGGCATAAGTTTTTATTAAAATACAATCACCTTACACAACTTATTTGTCGATTAGTCTGGTTGTAGTAGTTATCATATTTCTATAATCAAACTCTGTAATGTTCGCTATAAATATTTTTACGACAAACGTTTTACAGGCTAGGCTATTAAAGTTTAAAGTTTTTTGAAATTCTTATCTGCAAGAGTACATATGTTATCTTATTGTTGTCTTATGTTGTCTTATTCATACAAATAAATTGTTCTCTGATTGCATTAATAAACATTTGTATTACTGTTTCTAAGTGTTACGTATAACTTTATAAGCTTCTACTTTTAGACTATCTAAGCTTAAAATTCCTCAGAACATTCAGTAGGTTCTACGACATTACTTCACTAATAACGTTCGACCAAGTTATAGATTCAAATAAAAATGTTTTTTATAGTACTTTCTGCATTAATGATCAATAACAGTTAAAAACCGTTCAAATTACTAAGTGGCGTCATTAAAGACAGTCACACGAAAGCCGGAAGTCCCAAAATATCTTATCCTCTGGCTTGTATAACAATTTTAAAACTCGGTGACATTTTATAATGAAAAATAGAAGAAACAACCTGTAATGAATAGGCCCTACAGGTCTTTCCAGTGAAAGTTGGGTTAGTGGACAAACTGCCTTCAATAATGAAAGTTGGAAGTTGATAACAGCAACTGTATTACGAAACGTACAATACTAAGTTATTTCAACCAATCAAAAGCGCTAGTTACTTACACCACTTTCTCAGAAAACTGCTGGTCAATTTGGCACATAATTTCCCACGCCTGTTGTTCATCTTCTGTACAGCAATTTCACTTTCTAATAAATGTCGTTTATTTTGTCAACTAAATATTGGAATACACAGCACGCGCACTTAAAAAACACAAATTATTCTATTCTATCACACAGAACCAAAAAGTTAGTATAAGCGAAGGCGACTTTCGAATCGATTTTAGTGAATTTAGTAATGTAATGTTTAGTTAATCTAGTTAGTGCACGCGTTAAGTCAGTCTCAGTTGAGTAACACAACCGACTGACTTCAAGTCTGCAGCTGCAGTAAGCACAAGCACGCTGAAGGCTGAAGGTGGACAAGTCTTTTTCTCCCTCTACTCAAATCAGGTGTGCAGAGAAATCTGTCAACGTTTCGAAGTAATTTAAGTTCGCGCTAACTTAAATACCTTCTAACTTGGAGTTGTTAAAAGGACTCGAATTAACTCGAAGGTTTGATTATACTCTACTTGTAAATTCTTCAATGTTTACTTCCAGATTTATTTATGAATTTTAGGTTATGGTCTTAAAAACTATCTGCAGATACACTGTTTGTTTATCGTAAAAAAAAATGCATAAATATATGACTACATTTTTAACATTGTAATTATAACAGTATTTATGATAAATTATAGCACAAATAATCAGCTCTCAGCTCTCTAAAACATTCGTATAAAATACAGTAATGTATATAAATACACTGACTATAAATAGAATATTTTTACTGTGATTATTTTCTGCAATATAATGTTGTATTCGGCCATTCTTAAAATCTTAAAATATTTTAAATAATTTGAGGCCTACTCAACTTATTTAATATATTGTAAACCTTATAGATTAACCTATAAGCATTCTGAAGTTGGCAATTCTGATCTTTCGATTCAAACTAAAATCGATTTTGTATTAGCTTAGTACTAAACAAAATCCAGTCTTCTGTTTCAAAATGGCGGTAATTTAGTATTTTACAAAATTAATAAAATTCCTCACCTTTTACAGTTTTATGAAAATCTGATTTCACTAATATCAAAGTTACCGCTTAAAATTTTCATTGGTTGGTCAAGTTTCATTTTTCGTGTTTTCAACGTAATTTGAAAGTTGAATAAACTAATTTATGTCGATTTCATTCAACTTGCCGCAAAACTTAATTTTGGTAACACGCTTGGTAAGTTGGCTCGCCAGCGAATAGGTTTTACCGTTTTAAAATTTCGGTCATTGAAATCTTCAAGAAAATTCATAACTTTTTAAAATCTGATTCCCATTGTAAACAGCATTACATTAATATCTGCATTTAATTACATTTTATATATTCAAAATTCCATTGAAAATTTGAAATGCTAATATATCCAAATTTGGATGCTTATTATGATGGTTAGGCCTAAATCAGATTTTCAAACATTAAAAAAAGTTGCTGAAAATTCTCTTCCATCACAGCAAGAGCTGGTATTTGATATAATTTTGAATAATTCAAATGGTTTCTTATATATTCTATAATTTGTGTTTTTTTATTATTTCCGTATGATTGGTGATAATCACTAATGGAATCCCCAGTCATGTATTATATCAGTGATGGTATTAATTTCATCATTTATTATTAGTAAGTACGGTTCTACAGTCATACAGAACGGTTAGTGAATAACAATACAGTAAGTGCTGAAGACTTACTGTAAGTGAATCGAAGAATTGCGAAATGGCGTTAAGAAATACGGGAATTCCTTATTAAGGTTCCAGAATGTTTGGCAATTAACTTTGGAACACGTGATACGATTATGAATAAGCTAAATTGCTAAGCTATACTATAAAATATTAGATAACAGGTATATCGTTATATTGGACATCGTATCTATCGCGGAACGATTCAAAGTTTGAAAAGGATCTAGATTTACCACGGAACGATTCAAAGTTTGAAAAAGATCCATATTTACCACGGAACAATTCATAGTTTGAAAAGGATCCAGATTTATTACGGAATGATTCAAAGTTTGAAAAGGATCCGGATCTATCACGGAACGATTCAAAGTTTGAAAAGGATCCGGATCTATCACGGAACGATTCGAAGTTTGAAAAGGATTAAAATTTATCATGGAACGAATCAAAGTTTGAAAAGGATCCGGATCTATCACGGAACGAATTAAAGTTTCAAAAGGATACGGATGTATCACGGAATAAATCAAAGTTTGACAAGGATCCGGATCTATCACGGAACGAATTAAAGTTTCAAAAGGATCCGGATGTATCACGGAATAAATCAAAGTTTGACAAGGATCCGGATCTATCACGGAACGAATTAAAGTTTGACAAGGATCCGGATTTATCACGGAACGATTCAAAGTCTGAAAAGGATCCAGATCTATCACGGAACGATTTGAAGTTTGAAAAGGATTAAAATTTATCATGGAACGAATCAAAGTTTGACAAGGATCCGGATTTATCACGAAACGAATTAAAGTTTGAAAAGGATCCGGATGTATCACGGAACGAATCAAAGTTTGACAAGGATCCGGATTTATCACGAAACGATTCAAAGTTTGAAAAGGATCCGGATTTATCACGGAACGAATTAAAGTTTGAAAAGGATCCGGATGTATCACGGAATGAATCAAAGTTTGACAAGGATCCGGATCTATCACGGAACGAATTAAAGTTTGACAAGGATCCGAATTTATCACGGAACGATTCAAAGTTTGAAAAGGATCCGGATTTATCACGGAACGAATTAAAGTTTGAAAAGGATCCGGATGTATCACGGAATGAATCAAAGTTTGAAAAGGATCCGGATCTATCACGGAACGAATTAAAGTTTGACAAGGATCCGGATTTATCACGGAACGATTCAAAGTCTGAAAAGGATCCGGATCTATCACGGAATTAATCAAAGTTTGACAAGGACTACATTTTTCAATTGTGAATCAAAAATCAAATTTTCATCAACGGTAAACGGTTACCTAAAACGCCAGTTATAAAACTCTTCTGCCATTTGCATAGGCGTAATTTAAAGGACCAAGGGGATAGTTGTACGCCCCCTAATATTTTAAAGGAATCATCAAAACTACGTTTTCGATAATTTTAGATTTGAACTCAACTGAAAACTGTTGGTATAGGAGTATAGGTTATTGGTGTAGAGTGAGGCATCGTTTGGCTGCATATCCTATGATTCGCGTGAATATCCTGTACCTTTCCACTTTCTGAATTGCTACACTTAACAGAGATGGAAAATCAAGGCTGCAGGAAAAATTATAAGAATTAAAAAAGAATAAATTATGTTCCAAGCGTCGATGAATATCTGAAATGAAACATTTTTGTTTAATTCAAAGCTTGATTTTCTCGAAATCATGTTTTTTTCCATCAGCTATACAATTTAAAAAAAGAACTATTTATACTTACGTTTTAATTAATACTCGTATGTTGTAGAAATAGCCTACACGGCTATTTCGTAATGTCAATTTGTACGACATTACATTGTCAATTTGTACATTACATTGTCAGCAATTGACAATATCGTAATGTCAAACTTGACCATCGTAATGTCAATTTTTTAACCTTTTGATTCATGTCCCAGGTTGCAATCATCCTACCCTCCCCCATTCACGCTTATTTTCATTTATGAGTAAAAATATATGTTCGACATGTTGTGTTTCTTTACCTTCTACAAGGTTTTAATATAACTTAAAATTTATGAAAACAATAATCGTTTGAGAAACCCGTTATTTTATTTGTTGAATACACTCCATGATATCCAGAAAAATTAGAAATTTTGCGAATCATTTATTAGAATCTGTTCATTTCTTTAATTTAAATAATATCACTGTAATCCATTAAAACTAAAAATATATAAGGCTAAATAATAACTTAAAAATTCTTGAATATAGATATATTTGTAAAAAACCTGATTTTAATTTAAATGACCAGACTAACTTGAACCCCTCTCCCTTATTGAAGCCTCCCTTATTGTTTGGGAGGGGGTTTCCAACCTGTCGCCGACCTACTTCCATTGTCAATGCTTCCTTTACCGTCTCCTTCCAGTTTTAACATCAGTTGTATTAGTATAAAAGCACACTTCACTACGTATGAAGATGCTCACGGCGAAATGTGTCACTGAATAAAAAAGAATTTCGTGAAACTAAAGGCCTATTTGTGTTCAATTTTCCTAAAGATCCATTATTTAATGACTAACGTTTTAAGTTTTTGTATGGGGGCCATTCCAGTATTACGTAATTAAGTTAGGGAAAGTACTCGTGATGTGATTACTTTTTGTTATAAGTGAACTGTTACTTTTGGTAGGTTATAAGAGCTGATTAGGTAAATTACTTTTTTTACAAAATAGTTTATTTGAAGTTGTTAAAACATTGTTCAAGTGCTTAGTAAAAATTGTTTTAATAGTTATTTAATTATATATATATATATATATATATATATATATATATATATGCAATAACCAAAACTTGAAGTATTTATATGTAAAATTGTAACGAGAGAACCACCGTTTATATACATAAACAACTATTAATGATATATATATATATATATATATATATATATATATATATATATATATTATACACCTGCAGGGAGTGCAGACTAGCTGCACCTATTGAGAGGATTTAGACATCCCTCATGGTATTTGAGTCTAACACACAGTAACACTTACAACACTACATTTACGACTTTAACACTTTACACTCACACTCCGTTTATATACATAAACAACTATTAATGATATACATATATATATATATATATATATATATATATATATATATATATATATATAGTTGGATTAGTTATATAGTTATAATATATATAGTTATATATATTGTTATTTTAAAGGAAAAGCACATTGAGGCTGTTATCGCCTCCTAAATGTAAGTGTGAGTGTAAAGTGTTAAAGTCATAAATGTAGTGTTCTAAGTGTAAGTGTGTGTTAGACTCGGGTACTGTGGGTACGTCTAATGATATATATATATATATATATATATATATATATATATATATATATATATTGAAAATCTTTTCAATATGTATATTGAAATAATTACTTTCAATTACTCTCAATAATAATATATATTTTTCATTATTTCAGTGTTCGTAAACTATTATACAGTTTACAGGTACATATAACAACTCTATATGTATATATTTAATAGTTGTTTATGTATATAAACAGTGGTTCTCTCGTTACAACTATACATATAAATACTTCAAGTTTTGGTTATTGCATAAGTACAACTGTGAACTTGTAATCTTATGCAGTTATCGCTACGAAATTGTTACAAACTTTTACAGCATTTTCAGATTACTTATATTATGAATGTAAAAATTTCTATGTTTGAAGACGAAAATAGAAAATATCTTTTTAAATTTAGAATATTTTTATCATAAACTTATAAATTCTTAACTAATGAATAATTTTAATTTTTTTCACAACATTATTGTAGCTTATAGCTGTTACAAACTCTTTGTGGTACTTTTCAGTGATAACCTCGAAAAAAAATTGAACTACGTAATGTAATTGAGGTAGAGGATTGATTTCTTTTGATTAAAGCAACGGAAGTTTAACGTAGCGAAATTGTATTAACGTAGACATAACGTATAACGTAGATTGTTAACGTAGGTTCCATCTTGGAGGAACCTAATCTTTGTAAGGTCCTAACTTCTATTAAAAAATAAAATTACGTAGGAATAAACACGTGAGAATGGCCGCTAAATAAGTAGTACACTCAATTAGTTAAGTGATGGGAAATTTTCAGGCGGAAAACAGCAAGAAGCACCAAGACTAACTTGTAACTTATTTAGAAATATATTTTGTCTCAAAAGTATGTTCCCTAAATAGCCTAAAGAAATTTTACTAGGCCTATTTAATAAACATTATTTTTTTCATTATTTTTCACGTTCCATTTATTGTGAATATGATTATATTTTATATAGTGCTAATTTATTATCGCAGTTTAAAGAAGTAACCTATACAGAAACATAGACAAAATAATTGGATAAGAATCAAACATTAAGTGTAAATTTATATTTTAAATCAAATCAATTTAAATTTTAAGTAGGTTTAACTCTTGGGCAAACATTTTTTGCTGGCAATAGTACATACAGGGTGTTTCAGAAGAAATCTGCCATATTTCATACATTAGCCTAATCCTATCATCAAAATAATCAAAACATTCATTTAAATAGCCTGTAGGTCCGAAATACTTCGTTAATAAGTCACGGTTTCTTGAGTTTTTGAATGCGATTTCTGTTCAGAACTGTGTGTTAAACTCCTGGTGAATTTAGAATGTTTGCTTTTAAGATTTTGAACTTGAAAATCTAATAAAAAATGTCTCACAATTGTATTTACATATTAACAAGAAACCTGGGGTAAAACACAAAAGAATGGGGTCAAAAATGAAAATTTTACGTTTAGGCTATAATGATTGCCAGCAAACAAATATTTACCCAAGAGAAACGTATCTAAAATTCAAATCGATTTTATTTTAAATTTAAATTTACTTTTGACACCTTGATTCTTATCCAACTATTTTGTCTAGGTTACTATGTAGGTTACTTGTTTAAGGCCGCAAAAATAAATTAGCGGCCACTTAATATATACTTGCATTTACAAGAGATTGGAACGTGAAATACAGTGATGAAAGTACTATTCACTAAGTAATATAACCGATATAACATCATTCTTATTAACTCCATTTTAAAAGTTATTGGTAAGCTTGATTCCTTAAAGCAGGTGGCATTGCTAACAATAATACTTGTTAGGCCTATATTAAAAGTTATAAGATCATGTTTGCCTTGGCCTTGGCCTGTAATCAAAAAACATGTTACGGAGGTCAGGAACTGAATCAAATTAGTCAATATTTTAAATTTAGAATTTTTCCTTAAAAAAATCAAAGACGTTTTTGTGGGAGGATAAAGGGATAGGAAAAAACGGTAAATTATAAAATTTTGGAGAATTTTTATTTCTGACCAGCATTTTTTAAACAACTATCTAGCTGCTGTAATTAATTAGAAAGTATGGGCAAACACACATGGGTTTCTTCTTCGAGGTACATTTTTCTAACTTTTTTTGCATTTTCCATAACAACTGTAGGAAGTAGAAAAAATTGTAAATTAGAAAGTTTTACAAAATTCAATCCAACACTGTTTCATGTAAATGTAGATACAACCAACTTTTTAGCCACTACTGTAAAAATAGAAAAACACAGCAGTATGCAAGGTGTTTAATACTTGAATTTAACTATTATAACTGTAATAAATAATTGTTTGCTGTATAACCTCGTTTTTCCTATTTTTATTTAAGCGATCAAGAAAGTAATAAAGATGTAGTGTTTTTTACCTAAAGATTTGAAATTCGAAACCAATGAAAAACTGATTTTTGTCAATCAAATTTAGAAATTTCTTGAAGTATGTAGGTAGCATCAACACACCATAGTATCTCAAAAGTTAAGAGGGAAAACAGTGATTAATAGAACAACCATTGTTTACCAGCTCAAAATGGTGCCATCTTGGAGTTATTCATTGTTAAACAGGGTTTTCAGCTAGAACATTTAATTTTGATATTTAGACAATAAATTTTTAAAAAATGTGTTTTATCTAAGGATTTGAACCCAAAACCGTTGTAAAAATTAGCTTTTTAAATTCAATTTAGAAATTCCTATAAGTGTGTGTAGCATTAGCACACCAAATTTCAGCTTTGTAGCCTTAACAGTACAGTTCGTTTATGGAATGAAGTATTCAGATTGTCCATGTAATATTTCTTACATAAAACGTAACAATATTTTCAGTCACTTTGATTTTTTTCCAATAAGTAAAAAATAATGGTACAAGTGAACATTGAAAAACTGAATAATGAATTTAACCAAGGTAACAGCAAAAAATGTAATTTATACACCTCATATAAATTTTGAAATAGAAGTACTGTTTAACTTAATATTTACAGTTTGCACTCACAAAAATCAAATAAATTGCAGTAATTTAAGGAACACTACCTATTACACTTCTTACTTCTTCTCTAGTAAGTAATCCATTACATTACCATAATTTTAAAGAAAGTCTCCTGCTTTAGGTGATGTAATTTATGTAGAAACTGACAAAGGCTTCATAACATATATTCTTTCTGAAATAACCAGAAGCAGAAGTGATAAGAAAATCAGCTGGGAAGTTCAGATTTTCTTTGCATTGAACGACTTTCCTTATTTAATCCCTTCTCTCAACTCCAAGTTTCATTTTCATGACAATTTTGAATTCTAAACATTCTGCAAAATGTTGGTTCAACAATGCTGAGAGTATTCTTACATCATCATATGTCTCAAAATTGCTTGTGTTTTGAGAATGATTAATTGAGAATGATTATTCTCATATAAAGAATAACAACAGGGAAGACGTTGATTTCTCTTTGTGTCTCTGGATAGCAGTGCTTCTTTATGAACTGAACATTAATCAAAGATTTCCACAAAAACCATTAAATTTAAGGTACTAAATTAAGCTGCAGACTTTTGGGATATGAACAGAGACACTGAAGTAACTAATCCTTAATTGTGTAAGTTTGGTGGTTTGCTCTGAAACTTATTTGTCTTCCAGTTAATCGTGACTTGGTCAGGTCATTTCAAATACTTTCGAAAAAGTTTAGAAGCTCAGCTATAGATATTATCATTTAAGAAATCCTCTTATGGTATATAGGTAGCAGCTCAAAGTTTAATTTAACTTTCTTTAGAATTAAAAATTCTAGTCATAGTAATTTTATTTACTTCAGTTTTCAGTTGGTCCAAACTTGAATAGTTATGGCTGCTGCTACACGAAGAGATTTATCTTGAAAGAAAATAAAGGAAAAGCAAGCTTGAATAATCTGTCACAAAATATGAAGCTCATGATAAAGTTACTCTTCTCTAAATTAGAAATCATTTATCAGGCACCAGACTCTCACTTCACAATTACAATACTAAAAGAAACTGCAAATGTTTATGTAATCTTTGTGCATTTGAATAACTCTGTACAGTGTTAAGTTGTAGGCTATTATTGATGTATTACTGTATTGTTGGCTATTGTATTTGTATACTGAACATCAGTTCAACTTTATATTAGTTCAACCCCGCAGGGGGTGCAGACTACTGCACCTATTGAGAGGATTTAAATGTCCCTCACGGTACCCGAGTCTACCACACAGTTAAAATTTCAACACTACACTTGTGACTTTAAAACTTTACACTCACACTTACATTTAGGGTGGTGATAATAGCCTCAATGTGCTTTTTGCCTTAAAATAAAAATTTAAAAAAATTTTAGTACAATCTTATTATACCTTAATATTTTACAGTATTCAATTGTTGTAACTATGTATTTCTTTTTTTACAAGGACCTAACCATCTCATACCCTACTCAATTATGTGTTTCAATACTGAATAGTTATCAATATATAAATTTATATTTAAGCCAATGTGTTTATATTTTTAGTTCAAATGTGTATTTTCAAATATAAATTACAGAAATAAAATAATTAAAGTTCTTATTATAGTGGAAAACTTGTTTTCAATATCACAAATGTCCTTGAATATACACAAACTGATGAGTGTTGTTGAACAAGTTATGGTCTATTTAGTGTCAAGGCCAACTTGTATAGATGTTTCAAATTGCCTTCATCTTTGATAAGCATCATGTTAATTCATTCAACTGGTTTTTATACTTAATTAAATCATGTGGACTCCACCTAAGAACATTAAGTTAAAATTAAGCAAGCTTATTATGAAATCATTTTAAATACATGTATTTCTAATAGAAAAGTAAATAAATAAAACTATTTAATCAAATGTATTGTAGACTAATGGTGGAATACTACATAAAAAAATATTCAGTTTTATTACCTAATTACCTTACAATATTTTAAAAAGTTGTATGATGAATCATTTTTTTTTTCTCTAAATCACCTCCACCGTTATACACATTATTCCTAGTTTGAAAACAGAACCTATCGGACTAGGTTTGTAGCACTGTAGTCCAGCTCTCCACCCACAACAACCCAGAGCTTTTTTCCGTAAGACTCAGTGGTTGAGGTGGGCAAGACATCAGTCACTCTACTGTCTCTGAACTTGTACATCTCAAGGTCATATGTTTGAGATTGCAGTTACTGCTGTAAGCTTTACCCATACCATTTACACTAATCCCATTGGCATAAAGTATGGACATTAAGAAGAAAAAAAAACTTTTTTTCTGTATGAATAAAGCAGTTCGTAAACAGGTCAACAGCAATTGATTCTCCCAATCAATGTTTTTGGAAAAGTGCATTCTATTTACAATTTTACAGGCAGAAGAAATTACTAATACAACCAAAATTCATCCAAGAATGAGTCCAACTGTTTTAACCCATATTTAACTGTCCTCGCAGTCGTCTATTTGCCTCATCTGGATCTCTGCTGCATGGATGGTAAGCAGCAGCCATGATGTCTGATAGCTATGTTAGTAGTAGACCATGAACCAGTTTTACTTAATCTTCTTAAAGTAAAAAATACTGGTGTTTAGCTGTATATTATACCATAATCCAATGCACATTTAACAATATCGTCAAAGATCAGTTTGCTAAAACTTGCTTTTCAATGGACACACCATTAAATATTCCAATTTCTGTTCATTATCAGTCAGGGCAGCCTCATATCTCTTACATTTATTTATGTTATATTAAGAGTGCTTTTTACCACAAGTAGAAAATATTAGCAACCCTGCATAAATGCAATGTTGCAGGATGACGATTTTTCACCTTGCCAAAACAGAGTGAACACTGAACAGACTTAAGTGACAAATATTATGACAGTACATGAGGCATTTGGTCATGGACATCCAACATGGCATGGTAACTATGACAACAAAACAACAACCACGGCAACAACTACGGCAATGACATGGCAACAACAAAATTCTAATAACTTTTCTCAGAAATTACAGTTTTTTTAACAGCTTCTTTTTTTTGTTAACAGCTTTAAAAGTAATTGTTGGAGTAATAATTGAATGCGAGAGAGTTTAAGTAATGTTCTTGCATCATTGTGATTTATGATTTACCACAAAGTAGGCTTACAATGTATTTTATATACAAACAATACACTAATATTGCTGTGTAAAGTTACTCCATGTTACTATCATTTAACAATAAAGGCAATAAGTTCCAGCCAATAACAAACAAATGCAGCCAGGTCCATTCTAAAAGCTATTAGGATCCATTTTCACAAGTGAAACATCGATTCCCGTCTGCCAACTGGAAACCACGCTACCACTGAATGGACGGTCTGGCCTCACTCAGAACAGTACTAAAGTTTATCAGTCTGCATATTTCACTTCATAATTATTTGTTGATTTTTGAAACAAACTTAAGCAGCATCTCTAGTCTCCACTGCAGAGGCTAAAATTTAAAATTTGTTTAATTCCAACAAGAGTGTAGTAGCAATGTATATTGATGAGTCAGATGTTCATGCAGTAAAATGAAAAAACCTATCTGTTATTTTCACTGTGTGAAACCATAGGGTAAATTATGGGTAGTGTTTATTTCTGAACCTTAAACACTTTTACTTTTACCAACAAATTTTTGGGGGTTACACAATCACTTTTTTGGCAAAGCAGACAGTGAGTCTCACGCAACATTTGGTTTTGGTTATATGACTCTGTGCATTAATCATTTTAAGTGTATACAGATTGCATGGATAACCTGCACTATCAGGACATCTCACCAGGATGTAAACAAAGTATGTCAACTAACATATGTAGATATTTGATTGTAAAATAAATCTTACCTGTACATTACAGATTGGTCCTCTGGTAAGAGTGGTTAATTTAAGTGGTAAAACTTGCTATTTTTCTTTAAAACAATTTTTTAATTACCAGTATTACATTTGGTAGATTGGTGTTTATTACTTTAATAAGTTAATAATAAGTTAATAAACTTATTAATAAACACAAAAAAAATATTTTAACAAAGATTGCGGCAACAGTGGCTACTGTAAGTTGAATATGGAACCTTTCTGTCCAACAGCAGAGTTGTGGCGTTGTGACTATTGTGGCAAAAGCTGCTGCAGTTAACTTGGCATGAAAGCAGCAACGTTCACAGCAAATGACGGTGGGACATTATATTGTATGTGTAATTTCAATTAAGATTGAAAGGATAATGCAGACAATGATCAGCTAAAACTAGACAAAAAAACACCAGCATGAAACCATTGATGCCAAAACATCAATTTTGTTTGCCATCTCTAGCTTTTAAGTCATAATTTTATTACACAACTTCTATCAAGAAGTTTTGAATAATATCACCATGTTAACTATAAGCAGAATTTGTCACGTGTATGATTCATTCAATTTTGCTCCATTAACTGTCATGACCAGTGATTGCTAGAACTAGGAGAGGTTTTGTCAATAAACAAAGCTTAGAAAATGTTATCAGAAAAGATTATAGCACACCCTGCTCTCCTCTTCTGGCCTAGTTTTGGCTATCACTGGTCATGACAGTAAGTGGACAGTGATTGTGTGAACAGTAGATGAATGAGTCATACATGCGGTAAATCCTGCCGTAGTTAACATGGTGCTATTATTCAAAACTTCGTGGTAGAAGTTATATAATAAAACTGTGACTTAAAGCTAGAGATGACATCCAAAATTGGTGTTTAAACATCAATGGTGTCATGCTGATGTCTCACAGTTAGAATCAGTTAAAATATCCTCTATTTCTAAGTGTCACCAATTATTAGTGTATTTATCTATTGCGCCATAGATAAAATGTAAGAAAATTGTTACTGAGGAAAACGTAAACTAAAAATACAGAACTGAAAACAAAATTTAAATTATATGTGTAAAACCACAAATAGTACAGTTTCAGTTAATTTAGTTTGTAATTTATATCATTTAAAATTAATTTGTTTTAATTTTTCTTGTTTGCTTTTTATTCACTTCCTTTTAAATTATTCTATTTTTGTTTTTGTTTGTAATTAATTAATTATTTCTTATAACAAGGGTCTACGAGGTGTGGTAATTAAATAACTGGACTGATGCTGCTTCCGGCAAACAGTGAGTGTGCATTAGCAGGTTTGAACATGGCTGTGTCTGTTGATGCTTCTTCCAGCCTGAGCTCAATGGACTCAGTTGTATGTTGCTCAGTCTCACTGTAGCAATCACCTGTTCAAGTCCTTGCGCTAGCGTCTAGTCAAAAAAAGTGTTCAGATGGAGCAAGAAGGTTCCCATTCTTGTGAAAATGGGGAAAACTGATACAAAAGCTAATACCATGTCAAAGGAAGTGTACAGAAGTGAATATTTATCATGCACACAAGTTTGTTGAGTGGTTTAAGGAGGGATGTGAAATGACCCAAGATGATCTGCATGCTGGACAACCCTCAACATCCAGGAAACTGGTAAATCCACAAAAATCATCGTCTGAGTGTCCAAGCTCTTGCTAAAATTTCAGGAATTAAAAAAGAAAGTGTCAATCAGATTTTGCAAGAATCATTGAACATGTAGAAAGTTTGCACAAAAGTTGTGCCAAAACTTCTTACTCCAGAGGGAAAAGGAATCAAGAATGAACATTTGTGATGACCTTTTAACAATACTGATAATGATCCAGATTTGTTAGACAGAGTGATTACTTGTGATGAATCATGGTTTTTTTACCTATGATCCTGAAACATTGGAAAAACCTCACTTCACCTCACCATGGTAAAAAAAGTGAAAACAAGCAAATCAAAATTCAAGACCATGATTTTTTTACAAGTGTGGAATTGTCTATGTTAACTGGGTCCCGAAGGTCAGACAGTCAATCAACATTATTATCAAGGTTTTAACAGCCCTTTGTGAATGCATGAGAAGCCAAAGACCCGATTTGTGGAAAAGAAATTCCTGGATGCTTCACCAAGACAAAGCACCAGCCCATTCTGCCTTGTCTATAAAGGTGTTATTTGCCAATGCATCACCATGTTGGACCACCATAATCGCCCAATTTGGCCTCCTGGGACTTTTTTTTATTCCCTAAGGTTAAATCGAAGCATAAGGAAACAAGAATTCATAGTGCGGAAGAGGTAAAAGCAATAGCAATAGAGGTTCTCAACAAGCTGACAGAAGCAGAATTCCAGCACTGCTCTGAATAATGGAAAATTTGTATGGAGAATTGTAGAGATTGGCAAGGAGAGTACATTGAAGGGGATAAACTTCATAATGTAATTGGTTATCAACAAAAGATTTTGTAGCACCAGTTTTGTTATTTAGTTGCCATAATTTGTATGACCCTATTCTAAAACGAAAAAAAGTGAATTGTGGATTTTTTTACAATTATGGATAACAATTATGCAAAATATGACATATCCAAAGTAAAATTACAAAACATCAGTCCATAACCTAAAGTAATATCTTCAGAGGAAGCATCCTATAATCCAAGTTGGAAACATAACAAAGGCCTACCATTAATCAAAGTTGGTACTTCACAACAAAAAAAGCTTGTATCATTCTTCACTCAAATATTATAAATTTGGTAACAAATTACTGTTAATAATACTTAATAGACCTAAAATACAGCTTGATTAAGTTAAGAGAGCTGAATACATATACACAAACACAAACATGAAATATTTCCTTATAACACAACCATACTGTGTACAAAATCGCCATACAGTGACAATCATATGTATTTGTCATAAGTGAATTTTTTATCAAATTCACAATAATCATGGACATTTAAAAGTCACAGATATCACTACTTCTACTAGACACAGCACTGTGGCAAGCACTAAGATGGGCTAATATAAACGTGTGACAACAAAGAAGATCCAACACATTTACTCTTCAATAGTTAGATAATGAATGACTATTGGTGTTATTATGTAACAAACAGTAGATACATTTACATTCAACTAAACAAAAACAAGTATAGGAACTTTGGATGTTTTTCTGCTTCCTTACATTATAAAATATAGTATAAACGTTATAAAAACATAAAATTTTAAAATACTCTTCTGAAGCTAAGCAGTGTGGCCCTACTAATGTGCATTATATTTAGTAAAAAAATATATATGTTTTAAGTCCATAAATTCAAATTTTAGACCCCATATGCTCTTCTTAATATAACAGGAAAATCAAAGGTAGCACTAAAATCATATGATGCTTCATCATTGAAACATAATTTTGTACTATGCTGTTTCTAAATGAACAGTGGAAAATAAAATTTTAACATATTAATGAAAGTTTATTGTTATTAACAATTACCTTAAAATAAGAAAAGTGTTACTAATACTCAATTTAAAAAACATTAATAGTGGTTAAACAGTACTTTGCTATATTCAAATTGTTTTTAAGGGTTAACTGTGACCATTTCTTTATTATTAGGCACACAACAAAAGCAGACAACCTTTGTAGCTTATGATCAGAATAACCATTATATCTCATACAGTACTCTATATAGACATTCTGTTTATAAGATCTACTCGAAATAACCTGTCAGTTAAAAATTACATTACTGGAATTAATTTTCAACATTGAAAGATGACTTATTGTTTGAACACCAGAAAATTTAAGACTGTCTATCTTGCACTCTTCCAAACATTCAAGCCATAAACATTCTTTTACATTGACCACACCAGATCAAATTAACAAATGAATTTTACATTTTTGTCTTAAATTTTCAGCCATTCAAATAAAAATGTTAATTGTTTAAAAACTTATTTGGTTCATTATCACGATGAACTAAATGACATGTTATCATGCCAGTGATGTTATCCCTAAGAAGATGTCTGTAAATGTTGCTTTAATCACAGGACATGAAGAACTTGAATTAACATGGTACATGTTATGCTTCATTAATACACATAATTAATTTTGTGGTATAGAAAACAATTCTTTCATTAGAGCCCTTTGTATAATCCAGTGTTACTGTTTGAAGGGTTGTTGCAAGAGTTGTCATATGACTTTTACTTTTTTTGAAGAAGGTCAAAGGTTATAAGAAAAAGAAAAGACCCCAACCAAGATCAAAGAAATCTCACACAGTACTCTATATAGACATTCTGTTTATAAGATCTACTCGATAATAACCTATAAATTAAAAATTACAACAACAAAAATCATTCTGTAATTTTTTCCAATAGTTAATTTTGTTAAGAGATCTACAGTTTTACTTTCCCCTTTACAAAGTACAGTTGGAGTCAAAAAATTGTCTTTTACTTTCACGCCTACATATCACTGAATTTAACAAGTGGTTAATTTAACACCAATAATTAAAAATGTTGATGTAATTTTTCATGTTTTCCTTACAACTTTTGAACTATTCAAAAAACTAATTTAAAACAATTTTACGATTAAAAATTTTTCAAAATCAGAGTTTCTCAAAATCACCTCAAACTGTTTCCTTAAAATTTTGCTCAAATATAGTTTATTAGCATCCATGGAAAAAATATGGTTTCTCTTCTAAAAAATCTTGTTCAGAAGCTATGGAAAAAAACAAAACATCAGCCTGCTTTCTCAAAATCGGTTTGTCAAGTTTTGCTTGAAATTCTGGTCATAGGAGAAAGTTTGTGTAATGTTCTTGCACAAATGTATGTTACATACTATACACATTTTTTGAATTGCATTATTTTAACAAAATTTGTTGTTGCCTATGATTTTTGTAAATGCTCATGTTTTTCGAGGGGTAATTTAATGATCTTAAT
The DNA here is from genome assembly GCA_022606455.1 of Callitettix versicolor. Taxonomy (NCBI): domain Eukaryota; kingdom Metazoa; phylum Arthropoda; class Insecta; order Hemiptera; family Cercopidae; genus Callitettix; species Callitettix versicolor. Next base: position 35,100,585 of record CM040182.1, read on the forward strand.
AATATACCAATATTTTATTTATTTTTATTTAAATGTTTATCACAAAATTTGCAGTTCACTAAAGCCTGTCATCCTAAGCAATGACATATGTGACACTCCTTTGGAGCCTGTCAACCTCAATCATGTCCTGATGGCTCTATTCCTACCTTACAGTAAAGTAGTAGCCTACATTTAGTTTTACTTCTTCTGAGTGATAATTTGTTCTGATAAAGAGCTTATGATAAAGAGTTCGTATGTTAACTTAAAAATTAACATACGAGTTAAACTTGTACTCTACAGGTCTGAGTTATAGTAAACTCATCATTGTTAAACCAGTTGAGCTGTAAAACTGTCTTGTAAACATTATTATCTGACTTGGTTTTTAAGCGGTGCAACTGGATTTATTGGCAACTGATTTCAGTACCATTATTACAATACCATAGCTGGGCTAAGATAATGGGTTACAATAGACCAATACAGCTTATGTGCTTAATATTCATATTTAAGTATCCTATAAAAATCAGTACCTAAAACATTTAAGTATTGAATTTGAATTTAAAATATTGTACAGGGGCAGAATTGTTTTGTATAATGATGCCACTTTTTGACATCAACATTAACTGTCATCAATATAAACTATTCAATGTTTACTAGTTGAATCATTAGGTAACTGTTTTATAATTTATTTTAAGTTTCGATTTATACCAAAATATGCAATTATAGTTACAAAAAAGCCAGGTGGCAGAGTCTGCTGCATATCTGAATTATGCCTCTCAAGGTTGTAATTTCATTCGTAAGACATTCCAGACTGCACTTAACAGTACGATTTACCATTTCAGATGTGCAATTCCTTGTTCTCACCAGTCTAACTGGCATAAAATTTGAATATTAAGCAAAATAATTATAGTTAAAAATGTAATAATGGTACACGAATTTGGAAACACAAAATATTGAACCATACTCTTAACAATAACATAAGAAGGCAAAAAAAATTTAATGTTTCAAAACTACGGAAACTTTTCCTTTTTTATCTCACTCACTAATCTTCCAATTTAATCAATGTTTAATCATTTTCATGTAATTAATGTTTAAACTTTTTGAAAGTTTGGGACTAGTAGTTTCTAGCTAAATAATGTGTATATTGTGGTCATAAAGGAAGTATCCTATGACTTTAATCACCATAATAGCTTGATTGAGTTCACTAATTTAAGTAAATTTTCTCAAATTATTTCAAGCACATGTAAGCTGGGAAGGGGAAATCCAGTATTAAATACTTATCACCATCAACAAAATAACTTATTTCGATATTAATACTTATCCAATAACACCTATTTTACTTGAAACAACATATCACGCTCTATATTTCACTTGATATTATTGACAATCAACAAACATTTAATACTAGATTCAACACTAATGTGCAAAGAAGCTTATAAGACACTAGAAAACATTCTAGTACTACCACAGCTTTGAAACTACTATGGGAACAGTAAAATTATTGCTCTCACCATGAGCTAGATGTTACAATGATCTGTAAAGAGTTAACATAAAGAAACACAAAATACAACAAAGAGTAAATAATCTATGTCCATTATTGTTTCATATAGTTGTTACAATAAAATATCATACAATATTACATAATTATAATGTTAGCTAAACCTATTTTATACTCCAATTTTCTGAGGACTAGAATAAATTATTACAGTATAAAATCTATAACACTAATATATAAATCAATAATATATTTTTTAAGTAATCCACCTACACGGTAACTGTTAAATTTATAATGTGTTTGGTACAATTTATTAGGCACATAGAAATAAATACTGAGCTATTAGATTATCACAAAGCGACATCTCTATACTTCTGGAAATCATCAGATTCCGCTCCAAGGGAGCTTTTACTTCTGGTTTTTTGTTTACCAGGATAAAAGCTATTAATATTTCTGCTATAGTAAAAGTCTTGTGAATATTGCACCTCTTGAGAAGGAATTCTTCTCAAATCAAAAGAAAAATCAGGAGTGAAATATGCATTCCTTATTCTCCCATCACCTGCTGAGAAATATTCCAACTCTGAAGTAAATTTAGTACGATCTAAACTAGATAATGATTTTAATATACGTCTGTCTAGACTCTGAGTGAATAATTTTGATTCAGTTTTATCTGTTGAATTGTCATCTATAACAGACATGGCTTTCCTAGGATTGTCAAAAGAATTTGTGAAAAATCTTAAATCCATCATTGACTGAGCACGACTGATGTTGTTGGTATTGAGATTCGATGCCAATGCTAAATCAAATGTGGAAGCATTAAACTCGCTAGTTTTATAAGCTCCATCAAGCACTGTATTATCATTGCAGTGAAGTCTGTCTAGAGGAAATACAGGCATCTGCATCAAATTTTGAGGTGTGGCACTGAAAACTGGAGATACTGGTCTGTAAAAATATTAGACAATATAAAATCAGTTATACAATTCAAGTTGGCTCAAATAAATTATTAATTGTGAAAAAATTTTTAGCTAGAGAAGGTTGGTGTGTCCAAGTTAGTTAAGGCACCAATCAGTTTGTTGTGTCTCTGAACTTACGCAGTTCAAGGTTGTAAGTTCAAGACTGCAGTTACTGGCATAAGCTTTACCTCTTTGTTAACACTGAAACCTCAACCTGTCTAACTGGCAAAAAGTATGGACATTACGCAACAAATTTTTTTAAAAAATGCTAGAGGAAGGTTTTTGACCATTTTGTTTGACCAATGTAGATTTAATACAATTAATATCTGCCTAACATTTTTAGTTTTATAAAATAGTACTAAAAGTAGTTCACAATAATAAAGGAAATGCAATATTTATTCTGATTAATGTTAAGATTATTGTGATTATTATTCTGATTATCATTGGTCTGTACAACGAACACCTTATATAGTGAAGCTATACGAACTATTGAATATCCTTTACTACATTCAGAAATAAGTAAACACTTAAACAGAAAGTTTTTTGCAGAAATAAATAACTTTATCAGATTTAACCCTCATAACCATTTTGACCTCCAGTAAGTTACTGGACAGCTTTAAAATCATAATTTTAGCTAGGACAGACAAATTAATTAATTAAGCAAAGATCCTATTCCAATTTCTTATTAATCTCTTTGTGAAAACCAAGGTAAATCACATAGGTAAGTTTCGTTAATAGGTTAATTTATTCTAACAATTTTAGTTTTTTTTGTTAAAATTTTTCTTTTATACATTTTCTTAAAACAATTTTGTTGCAGTTAGTAAAAGAGTCTCCCTCTCCAGTTTATGAGTAAGGTGCTTGATCAGCCAGTACTGAGGAGTGAGGTAGGGTAGCTTATCACTTCATTAAGTATACATTATACTTCAGTTTTGTTATATGACGCCTTTGACGATGATAACCTCAAAGGAGTCAAACCTATAAATGGTTTTGCTGCAAAACCGTTATATGGGATATAAGAAAAAAAAAACAATATTCTTTTAAGTATTGTAAAACTTTTTAGAGACATTTATTTATGACATGTTGTGAAGTTCAATGATAAAATTAATAGTAAAAACTGTTTACAGACTATATCTGTTCAGTAAACTCTCATTGAAACTGGTTAACAGAAAATAATTTTTGTTTTTATTCATCATATAATAAAAAAAAGAGAAGCAATATAAAAGTGATTATTTTTTTATTGTGTTATGTGCTTCTAAGGTAATTACAATTTCTGAAGTTTACTTACTTCAGAAAAAAAAATACTTGCTTTTTTTCTAGAACAACTTTAACACACTTTTCATTAATTTTCAACCATTTAATTTTTGATTTTGGAAATAACACTTAAGACAAATGTTGAAAAAGTACTATTGTTAAAAATATTTATGTACATATATTTTTATTAAAAATGCTTTAAAGTTGACTAAAAATTAAAATTTTTTTTACAATTTTGAAAAATTGATTGGTGAAAAAAACTTAGTTGAAAAAATCACTACTCATATGAAACATTTGATATTTACTACAAATTAAGGTTTATTATTTTACTGAACTTACGCCCTTAAATTTGTCACTATAGCACCATTATTCAGTTGATTTGTTGAATCATTAAACCCAGAATTCTGATATGCAAGTCCATTCTTCATATAACCATTACTTGAATTTCTTCTATTAGGAATCATGGTGGTCTAAAACAGAATTTCAGGACATCAAAATAAAAACAATTTCATAATAGTAGTTTTGTATTTTTTATTCTTTTAAGATAACTTGAAATTAATGATATAACCACATAAATACAAGTATGCATTTCTTAGTATTATTATAATTTAGTTCTCATTATTAGGTGAAGATGTCACAGTTTTTCAATGAGGTCTGTGTAACATAGTTTAGAAAACTTGAGGAGTGAGATAACAACCTGACATTGATGAAAAAAGAGGATATTTTAGCTTAGTGAAGATACATATGCCTAATCACAAAACAAGTTTCTAACAAGAGCTAATTAGTATACAAAAAATTGCTTTATTATAGTTGTATGTATTCTTATAGTAAATCTTCATTAAACAAATGATAGAAAAAACTATATTTACTCAAAACTATAATTTTAAATGAAACCGAAATGGTAAAATGTACATTTACATGTTTTGTATCAGTTTTCCTAGCCATTGATTTGTTGTGAAATAAAACTGAACCATCAACTTTATGTCTAACATAAAAATAAATACAATATGGGAGAAAATTTAATCAACTGTTTTGCTGTGATGCTACAGCTGATACTAGTTAGGTTCACCATACTGTTATGTAGGCCACAATGAGTTGGTTAAAAAGTTAAACCATTATCATTATCATTATCATTATCATTATCATTATCATTATCATTATCATTATCATTATCATTATCATTATCATTATCATTATCATTATCATTATCATTATCATTATCATTATCATTATCATTATCATTATCATTATCATTATCATTATCATTATCATTATCATTATCATTATCATTATCATTATCATTATCATTATCATTATCATTATCATTATCATTATCATTATCATTATCATTATCATTATCATTATCATTATCATTATCATTATCATTATCATTATCATTATCATTATCATTATCATTATCATTATCATTATCATTATCATTATCATTATCATTATCATTATCATTATCATTATCATTATCATTATCATTATCATTATCATTATCATTATCATTATCATTATCATTATCATTATCATTATCATTATCATTATCATTATCATTATCATTATCATTATCATTATCATTATCATTATCATTATCATTATCATTATCATTATCATTATCATTATCATTATCATTATCATTATCATTATCATTATCATTATCATTATCATTATCATTATCATTATCATTATCATTATCATTATCATTATCATTATCATTATCATTATCATTATCATTATCATTATCATTATCATTATCATTATCATTATCATTATCATTATCATTATCATTATCATTATCATTATCATTATCATTATCATTATCATTATCATTATCATTATCATTATCATTATCATTATCATTATCATTATCATTATCATTATCATTATCATTATCATTATCATTATCATTATCATTATCATTATCATTATCATTATCATTATCATTATCATTATCATTATCATTATCATTATCATTATCATTATCATTATCATTATCATTATCATTATCATTATCATTATCATTATCATTATCATTATCATTATCATTATCATTATCATTATCATTATCATTATCATTATCATTATCATTATCATTATCATTATCATTATCATTATTATTATTATTATTATTATTATTATTATTATTATTATTATTATTATTATTATTATTATTATTATTATTATTATTATTATTATTATTATATAAGGATTTTTAAATCTTTCAGTGTATGCAGTAATAAAAAATGCACTTTTTGTAATTTCAAATTAGTATTGTGAAATACATTTTTTTTTAATAGTGTTAATCCACCATTTATATTCTGACATGTTTGGGAAAATTTGAATGAATAGCAATCCTACTGAAAAGGCTTAATGAAATTATTTAAAACTAAGTTTTACCATGTTGAGATCTCGTAAACGCCTTAAAACCTGTTTTTCTTCTCTCCATGTTGAGTAAAGAGATTGTATGCATATCATCCCTGCTACCTGTATTAATTCATTTATAATATTAAACCATTTTATAGATTATATTAATGAAAAAAAACATTTTATTTTAAGATCATGTTTTAAAATCTATTAATTTTAAATTGAACTAAATATCTTTATCTAATCTTAAAATATTTCATTAATTAGCTCATTAATAATTACTTTATTTCATATTTTGTGAATTATTCATTTCTAAGAAAACATTTCAATCATGTACAGTAAATTGTCTAATTAATACCAGTAACTGATTATCACTAGGCTTAGCACTTTCCTTTAACAGTGCAAATTTGTAGAATAATTTTGTTACAAAACTGTTTGATAAATTAATTAGGCCCCTGTAAAATGATTTATTCACTAGGTAATTATTTTTTGATAAAGAGAGAGTAGAAACACAAATAACAATAAACAATAGGTATTACATTTTACAGAAGTAACCTACTTACATTTACAATAGCTCGACAGACCCAACATGTCAGTTCTGTCAAACCATATAATGAGCGAACTTTCTGTAACATACAAGCATCCTGTTAATTGATTTTATTAAAATAAAATATTACAACACTGAAAACTCGACACATGCTGTGAGTGTACAGAGTGTTTACACTGCATTCATTTAAGGATTATGTAAAGTTCTAACATTTTTTATACTCTACTACAGCATTTATTACAACTTGCACAGTAATATAACATTACATACAGGATTATAATTTACAGCATAGACATTTTATTGTATTGTCTGTTAAACCATCAAACTTTCAGTCCACATTGCAATGTGCATGCGCGTGCACATATATATACACACACACACACACACACACACACACACACACATACACAATGAGCTGCATCAGTGGTGCAGGAGGATTGAGGATGCCAAAGCACCCTGCCCGAATGGCATACCAAATGTGGCTCTTAAAGTCGCTCTTGAAACCATTCCTGATGCTTTTATTAACGTACTGGATGGCTGCTTACAGGAAGAAACTTTTCCCACCAGATGGAAGTAGCAGAGGTTGGTTCTGATACCAAAGATGAAAAAGCCTCCTGAAGCACTATCATCATATCGACCAATATGTCTACTTGATACAGGGGGGAAGATTCTGGAAAGAATTGTCTATTGACAACTTGAACCATTTACTGAAGGCGCAGATGGGCTTTCGGAAGATCAATAAGAATTTCGGAGGGGCAGACCTACCATTGATGGTATTAACGGTGTCATTACTAAAGCGAGGGAAGCTACTGAAGGCAAAAGGTGGAGAAGAGGAGCTAAAAAATATTGCACTATTGTCACACTGGACGTTAAAAATGCATTCAACTCAGCGCGATGGAGTAATGTATTGTAGATCCTAAATAGTATGGGAGTTTCAGTGTACCTCCATAAGGTGGTAGGGAGTTATTTTGAAAATAGAACTCTTATCTATGGCACTGAGAAAGGAGAAAAAAAGTACAGAGTATCAGCAGGGGTATCTCAAGGCACTGTGCTTGGACCCTCCTTTCGAACATCATGTATGATGGGGTCTTACGAGTCAGCATTCCATTAGGTGTAAAAGTCTTTGGATTCGCTGATGACATTGCGGTGATTGTTGAGGGGAAGTTTTTGGAAGAAGTCAAGGTTCAGGCCAACGACACAGTGAAGTCAATCCGGAGATGGTTGACATCTATGGATCTGCAGCTTGTTGATCATAAAACGGAGGTCGTACTAGTGACCAGCAGGAAGAAGAGGGAAACAGTAACTCTTACAGTTGGAGATATGCAGATAAGTTTTGTCCCAGCCCTTCGATACCTTGGTGTGTGGGTTATCGCGAGACTCTGCTTCAGGGAACATCTCAAGGCAGTTAGTGAAAAGGCAGCGAACGTAACAGGAGTCCTTTGCAGGCTCATGCTGAATCTGGGAGGTCCAAGACAGTCATGCCTCCAACTCCTGGCTGGGGTAGTAAGCTTAGTGCTCCTTTACGGAGCGCTGATTTGGAGGTAGGCTATGATGGTTGCGAGCTATGTGTGCAAGATTAATGCGGTGCACCACAGTGCGTTGCTGCATGTTGTGAGTGGTTACCGAACAGTTTCCTACGACGCTGCATACGTAGTGGCAAGCGAACTGCCAATAGACCTGATGGCTGATGAAAGCGCTATTGGTGCAAGCAAAGTTCTGAGCCGCCATATAGTCATACAATGGCAATTACAGAGGAGCAAAATCGGACCCTGGAGACATGGCAGTGACAGTAGGACGAATCAACAAAGGGACGATGGACATACCAACTCATAGGTAATATCCAGGATGGGTGCAACAGGGATCATGGGGAGGTGGATTTCTATCTCACACAGATTCTCACTGGGTACGGTTGCTTCTGAGCTTACTTGTTCCGTTTCAGGCTGGAAACAGACTCGGCTTGTCCACTTTGTCTTCCAGCAGTGGAGGAAGATGCGGAGCATGTGTTTTTCTGGTGTTAGAGATTTGATGAGGAAAGGATGAGGCTGCAAACATATCTGCAAGGCAGCATTGAACTGGAAAGTCTGGTTGTAACAATAATGGCTTCAGAGGTCAACTGGAGGGCCATTGTGGGATTCGCTGCAGTGGTCATGAAGAGGTTGAGAGCTGAGGATCGAGAAAGGAGAGCCAACGCTATAGAAGAGTAGGTGTTCAGCCTGTCCACATTCCCATGAGGTAATGCCTGGCGGCAGTTCCGTGGGGGGGTTTACAGAAGAGGAATGCTTTTTTTAGTGGGTAAAAATATATCTTAACTTGAGTTTGAACTTAATTTCAGTCCCACACTCTGGGGTAGTGCATACCCTACCCCAGGTAGTCTATAAAAGATTTTTTCCACCTTTTTTTGGCATCAAAAACACACACACACACACACACACACACACACACACACACACACACACACATGGGCGTACCAAGTGAGGGGCAGGGCGGCAGCTGCCCCCCCTGAAAGCTGTTATTAAATTTTGTTGTTGAAATTTAATACAATTCTTGAAATAACTATTTTAATAATCGAAAAAATACTTACACTATTGAAAATTATGAAAATAGGATAATATATCATTACTTTATTGTCAATCAAACTAATCGTACAATCATACTCAATTATTTTCTATAGGAAAATAGAAAAATAATACTATAAACAAATAGGATAATTATCGTACATCCCGCAACACTTTACACTGATCTAGAACCCCTAGCAACTGGTAGAGGAATCTATGTCAGCCAGTCAGTGGGATTCAATAGACAGAGAGATCTCTAGCGAGCTCTAGAAGAGTCTACAGGCGGCAGCCAATGAGAGAAAAGGGAACCTTCTAGAAGGGTCTCGCCCTCCCCTTTGGTTTAGTGAGTTTCGCATCACTATATAAACTGAGCTGCCTGCCACCCTTACTAGTTGATCAGTATTTGTGTTTCAGTTGAACTGTTGATGTTTACTAAGTGTTTTTTTTAACATCCTATTATTATAGTTTATTAGTTTACCTTCTTATTTACGTTTGGAGAACACTGAGGCTTCCAAAATGGATATAAGAAACTGGTTCCAAAAAGGTAACTTAAGTAATTACGTAATTCAAATTTTTCTTTCCACAAAAACCTAATTTGAAATATCACGAACATTTTAAAACAAAAAATAGCCAAATTTGTACAGCCATTTTCATGTGATGTGCATATTAATGAACAGCATTTCAATTTCATTATATAGATTGTTAGTTAAAAACTGTTTGTAACTTTTGTATACCATGTCAACTTATATTACTTTCAAGCAGAAAACCTCTCAAATGGAAAAAGGATCAAGATGACAGTAGTAGAAGTGGAAGCAGTGATGTTTATGAAGATGGAACTAAACTGACCAAAACATCGGATCCTGTGTCTATTGTGGAACAACAATGGTCTAGTAATTCTTCACCTCTACACGTAGCTGTTCCTGGGAAATCTAAAACGATTGAAGAATACGATGTCTACCATGAAAATGACATTGGTCGTTATGTTGGTCATGCTCTTAAGTTGCCATCAGAAAAAAAAGAAGGATTTGCTTACAAATCCCTGGGTTCCACCATCAAATTACGGATTTTGGTTCTGATGTGAGCCATTTGAAAAGAAAATTTAACCACCGCTGGTTAGATCAATATACTCCTTGGTTGTTGTACTCAAGTTGTTTAAAAGGTGCTCTATATATGCAGTGTGTTCTTTTTCCTCCTAGTATTGTTACAGTTAAAGGAGTTTTGGGATTATTCATGGTAAGGTTATACATAAAGTTTAAAGATATACATGTAGATTGTAGAAAACACGTTGGCAGTCAATACCACAAAAATTCAACAGCTGCTGCAAAAGTGTTTCTTGAAAATGTTCCAGTTTATGTACAGTAGCAAAGTGGTTACCAGAAGATGATTGAAGAAAATAAACAAATATTGGCATCAATTATTTCTTGTATCATGTTTTGTGGAACTCATGATTTGTCACTTGGAGGAAAGGAAGGAGATGAGGGGGTTTTCTTTGACCTTTTAAATTTGAGAATTGACTGTGGTGATGTGAAGCTAAAGAATCACTTGGATACATGTCGAAAAAATGCAGTCTACACTTCACCAAAAATTCAAAATGAAATTATAAAATTATGTGGTAAAGTTGTCAAAGAAAGAATTATTGAAGATTGTAAACAAGCAAAAGCTTGTTTATGGCCGAGATTGTAATGGTCGATGAAACAGCAGGTATCGCTGGAAAAGAAGAGCTCTCTATCAGACTGCGATTTTCTGATGAGAATCAAGAAAAAATCAGAGAGGAATTTGTAGGCTATGTTGAACTGAAATCTCAAGATGCCTTTACAATCGCTAGCACAATTCAGACTTTTTAGTTGATCAGAATCTTTCAGCAAAGAATTGTGTTGGATTTGGATTTGACAGATGTTCTATGATGGCTGGAAAAGAAGGTGGTGTAAAAGTCTTTGGATTCGCTGATGACATTGCGGTGGTTGTTGAGGGGAAGTTTGAATTGTTATTGTTCATCAGAAATCTTTATTGTTCCAATGCTCAAGCCACAAACTAAATCTTGTGGTCAATTATGCTTGCAAACTACCGGAAATAAGAAACTCAATTGCAACAGTAAAGGATACAATATCCTTCTTTCGTGAGTTGCCAGCCCACAGGACTTCGGCTACTAATCTATCAAGCCTCAGTGAGACCAGATGGTCTGATAAATACAAGAGTATTAGAAAGTTTTCTGGCAGATTCCATGAAATTATCAATGCGCTAGAACATCTCTCGGTCAAAGGAAACTACGCTACAAGAAAATTTGCCTATCAATTGCACTGTGCAGTCACTAAACCAATTTTCATCATAGGTTTAGTCATGATTGCAAAGTATTCTGATATTTTGGAACCCATTGTGAACGTTCTACAAAGTAAAAATATGGATTTAATTATGGTGAGGAAACATATTGTTGAAATCCTTGATGTCATCAAGAAGGATCAACAAGAAATTGAAAATGTTTATGATGAATTACTTAAAAAATCACAAGATATCGTGGAGAAAGTCGGTATTGAGTTAACAGTTCCACTAATTGTTCAAAAGCAAATACACAGAAGTAATCCGCCATCTGAGACTGTGATTGAATATTGGAGACGGCCGTTGACCATCCCTTACTTGACTCTTTAACTTTATCACTGAATGTTAGATTCTCACATGAAAATATACCTGCTTTTGGCTTATGCCATCTTCATCTTTTATATATGCTAAAAATTACTTCAAAATATTTGGAAAAAATGCAAAATCTTTCATGGAGTTTTATGAGTTGGGTGATATCTCTGCAGAATTAGATTTGTGGTATAATCTGTGGAAAAAGAAGGATTTAGCAGGAGATAAATTAAACGATATTGAAGTGGTTGCACTTTTGGAAGAGGCTAATATTTTTTCCTCTGCAACAAGGCATGCACTCCTCATTTTAAGTGCTTTCCTATCCACTATGGCTACTGTTGAAAGATCTTTCAGTACCCTTGGAAGGGTAAAGACATAGCTGAGAAGTACAATGTGACAGGACAAATTGATTGGGTTGTCTTTGATAAGCGTCCATAGGAAATTCTTTAAGGAAAATCAGGACTGGATTGAAACAAGAGTTTTGAACAAGTTGTCTACAAATCCAAGAAAAATGATACTAGTATAAGCATGTAACTAGAATAATATTTTTTTCAAGCAAATAATTGTAATAACTTAGTTGATAAAGCACTGCTATAATTATACATAATTTTATTAAAATTTTGGTTTCATTCACCTTTTCCATGATAAAATGTTACATTATATTTGAACGACCATGGCTTGCCCCTCCCCTAATTTTGATCCTGGCTACGCCTTGTATATATATATATATATATATATATATATATATATATATATATATATATATATATATACACACACACACACACACACACACACACACACACACACACACACACACACACACACACACACACACACACACACACACACACATATATATATACATATATATATATATATATATAAGTAATTAAATTAAAAACAAAAGTAGATTTGCCAAATATGACACATGCAGGATTATTTACAAACCACGTGATTGTGAGAAATTCAGTAATTAATATAAATTTGGAAACTAAACTTTTGCTAATAACAGTTAAATTAAATTAATATTGGAACCGTAAACTTTCAATTATAAAAACTTTAACAAAGGGTAGAAATTTAAAGTCAAATTCATAGACCATAAAAGTAAAGGAAGCAACTTCCTAAGAGCTACAGCAGATATAAGGACCAACAGAAGTTGACAGCATGCAATAACCAGAACAGGAGATAGCCAGTGTAGAAGATCCTCAGAGCAGTGTCTCTAGTGGAAGGAAAATCCACGCTACTGATTTTCAATATGCACCCGAAACCATCACCTACAAGGAGAGATTTTCCAGGAATGGGAACAGTAGAGGGGACCATTCTAAGGATATTAGATGATTAGGAGGAAATTCAATGCAACATATTTTGGCGAGCAGCAACACCTTTATTTAGAATATTTCTTTAAAACAAGATTAAAATTAATTAAATGGGTTAAATTACGTTTATGATATATTTTAATTTTCTACAACTCATACAGTTAGTGCTGTTCTTTAAACTAGTTTACTTACCCAATAATGGATGCTCATGAATAGAACTAGAATTGCCTCAGGAAAGGAAAAAGCTGCTATCACAAGAAGCCACTCTAACAGGTAAAGAGTCCTTTTCTGAAATACAACAATGTTTTCAATTGTTAATTAGCTATTAATATTAGCAAAGAATATAATTTTCCTAATTTTTATAATAACAACTTTTTAACTTAAGTAGAAAATTATAAATATGAAAATAACATATTGGAAAAAGTAATAGGAAGTAACTATTTAAACACTGAACAAACATAAGATAGAAGTGTACAATTAAAATTTTACTTACAACTGAGAGCCCTCGTAGAAGAACTACTGACAGAACAAACACAAGAAAGTACCCTGCACAAAGGATGTATGCAGGAGATGGTAACTTAGCTGAAATATGAAATGATAGTATTATTATTAAACAATTAGTTTATAATAAATAATTTATAACTGATGAAAATATTGATTCATTTTCTACCTTTATATAAAACAAAAAATGTACAGTTAACTAGAATGGGTCAAGTTGACTTATGTGACAACTGCATTGCAGCAACGCAGACAAATCCACTTTTACCATATGATTCTTTTTAGTAAGTGTCTTTTTATACATAATTGATGTCCAAATATAAAATGTTTTTTTGAACTGCATTCAACTTACTTCTATCCATACTGCAAAAGATCAAGTAGTCAAGAGGTTTTAAAAGTACCATCTAAAGATTTTGATGAATTTTTCAAAAGACACTTTAGTTGAGGTTCATAAATACAAAAATATGTAACATATCAAAAAATCCTGAAAAACTACTTTTAGTTTTTTGATCTAAACTAAGTTTGTAAAAAATTCAATTTTGTTTTACCTAACAGTCAAAATTGGTTGGAGTACATGAAAACTTGAACTTTTAAAGACACAGATAGACAGACAGACAGACACACACATACACTATATATATATATATATATATATATATATATATATATATATATATAGAGAGAGAGAGAGAGAGAGAGAGAGAGAGAGAGAGAGAGAGAGAGAGAGAGAGAGAGACTGGTAACATCATTTACCAGCAAAAGTTGCATTACTGACAGACACATGAGTAAATTTATAAGGGCCGTTGGCTTTGCCCATGAACTCTAAAAATACTATAAACAAGTTACTACTATCAAATTTATTATAAGAATAACATAACAATTATTATTATTTAATAAGTTAATTAACAATTAAAATTGGGTTACAACTTAAGCATAAACAACTTTACTAACAGTTTTATCTGTTATAATATTATTTGGAATACTCTCATAATACATTCTTTACCCCAATATCCTAAATTAATTAACTAAGGGAAGCAAGAAGCCTTAACGATCAGTTAATATTCAGTAGAGAAAAATATTAACTCTAACCATTCAACATGTGGTGTGTGTGTGTTTGTCTGTTACACATTGGTCAAACACACTGATCGATTGTTTTGAAATTTGTATGCCACTCTTGTTGGTTGAAAAAATACAACAAGCTTAAAGATATTTATAAAGATGTTTTTTTATTTTTTTCAATTGTTGGCCTACTATGTAATATATATATATATATATATATATATATATATATATAAGTTATGTCATTGGTTCCGATCGATTGGTTTTTAAAAAAACTTAAACTTGAATTTTACAAAACCATTTATTATAAGATATAGGTTTAACTCTTATGCCTAGAGGCAACCTGTTGGACAGTTTTTTTTTTTTTTTTTTTGTTATTTTAAGGCGAAAAGCACATTGAGGCTATTACTAAAATGTAAGTGTGAGTGTAAAGTATTAAAGTTGTAAGTGTAAGTGTGTGTTAGACTTGAGTACTGCGAGGGACGTCTAAATCCTCTCAATAGGTGCAGCTAGTCTGCACCCCCTGCGGGTTGTTGCACAGTGTTGTAAACACACTGGATCAGACTCAACTAACTTAACAAAAGCTTTGTTACAATGCAATTAGAAAAAGCTGATATAGCTATTCTAAGAAATTTGAATTTTGTGATTTTTTATTTGCTAGCTCGAAATAACTTAGACTATCACATTTAATCTAATTACCTAAATATATTTGCTAGATTTTAAAAGTTGAACGTTTTTAGTAATACAAGTAATACATTATTGAATTGCACATATTTGGTTCTGTCAGCCTAAGTTTACTTTAAAACAAGTTCAATATCTCTGCCTGTCCCAGCTTTAAACACTTCACATTTCTTAATGCGTTTTTGAATTTCCAAAACTTATTACTGTACTCAATACTCAATAATAATAATAAGTTTTGAAAGTGAAAAGTATAAACAAAGTGTTTGAAGCTAGGAAAGGCAGATATATGTACTCCACAATATTACAACATTCTTAACAGAAAATAGATGATTACATTAAGGGTTTTAAGTTCAAGTCCACTTTAACTGCATGGTAAGCTCACTATAATGTTTTTGAGAAACTACTGAAGTCTGTTGAATTTACAAATGGAAGTAACTAAAGCTACATTTTTTCAAAAAGTTGTTTAGTGTGATTACTGAAAGTCAGGCACTTGAGCTAGTTACTAGAATTGTTAATTATTTGCAAGAAATTAGCGCAAGTTATATTTTGTTTTGTTTACAGTTAAAGGCAAAAGTTTTTGCTGTTAGGTTTTACTATGTTCCAGAGCTTTGTATAACTTTAAATTTTTAATTGATATAATTAAATGTTAAAAACATGTGCAAATACAATTTTTCCATTCTTAAGAAATATTGTAAAAAAACTTCATCTTTTGTCCCTTTATTTCACACTGAAAATCTTAAAGTTATTTTACTAATACAAACATCATTTAAAACAAAATATATAACAAACCTCGAAGATACTCAGTTTCTACATTCTAAAATAAATGCTATTTGGTGAAATATTAGTGGAGTGAAATTGTTTTTTGATGAACTGTTAGTAAAAAAACACACATAATTTTTTTGGCAAATTTTACATTTGACTATACTTGTTATACTATTATTTTTACCATAATCAGTCACTACTAATTATTTCACTATTTCACTCGTCTTGTGTACAAAATCACATTTTTGGAAAGTTTTGTTGTTGCACAGGTATACTCACTTAGAAGTCTGATTCAGATATAGTTGAAGAGTATGTAAAAGTTGAGTGAAAATTTTTTGATCACATGATTACCATTAGAATCAGTTAAGTTATCCGAGTTGCAGCTTTGAGTAGAGCAGTGGAATGTAACACTTTGTTTCTTTATGTTCGTGCAGTACGGCTAGTATGTTCATGTGTCATTATTAATTTGACAAATAATAAGCGACTTTATACTTATGGGATTGTCTTATTAATAGAAGAATAAGCAAAGGTCTAAAAATAAACGCACAGCAGACATATTAGTTAAGGCAGAAGTGGTGAAAGATCTGTATGCTTATTTCAATAGACTTCATATTCAATGTGAATAGGAATTTCTAACTATAATTAGATTCAGTATAACTTGTAAATCTGTTCCAGTAACTATAAATATAACTAAACATTAAAAACATAGACCAAATTAAAAAAGTAAAGTAAACGGATTAAAAATACGAGGCTCATAATTTTTATGAATTTGCTTTGACCATTTAATATTTCAATTTTTATTGTAATATTAAATGGTCAAAAACACATTCATAAATATCGGTTGTTTGATTTTGAAATAGGGAGTCAAAATGAGTTATTGTTGAGTTTATTCTTACATATATAGGAGGAATTAATTATAATCAAATAATCAGATTGAATGAAGCAATGTTAATAATAAGGATGAAAAAACCAATCAGGGTCTAACATAGATCAAATTATTAGAGTAAATAAATAATTTAATAGTCATAGCAAATCTAATACTAGTATAGCCATGTAAATAGGAGTTAATTATTAGAAATAATTAAAAAAGTAATCAAATTGAAAAAATTGTAATTTTTTTACAGTTAACAGTCAAATTTGTAAATTGTTCAGGAAAGTAACTTAATAAAAAATTTGTATACATATTTCAAAAGTTATAGGCTGTTTTAAGAAATGAATGTAAAGTAGATTCATAAAGAACAAATGTCAAAAACAAGCTGAAACAAACTAAATTAGATAAAATGAGCTAATACATCTGTTGTGATTGTAAAAATAACATATTTTACTGAAGCATTAGTAAGGATTTTGTTCACCTAATCAAAATGATTAAATTTAACAAACACAAATTTAGACTGGTTGTTTTACCTTCTGTATGTACAATCCACCACACTTCCATCAAAAAAGCAATTATATAAGCAACCTAGAACAAATACAACAAAATATATTTAAAGAGAGGGAAAAGATAAAGATTTTAATTGATTAAATGTATTTATTTGCTGCAAGGGGCACTCTTCCATTGACATAAGTTCAGCATTTGATTGGAGGGGGACATAGATGACTGAGACATTGCACATAAATAAAATTGCTCAAAAAATCGGTTTAAACTAAAAACAATTTTAACCGATAGATATAATCATAGTTTATACCATAGCGATGTATTTGTACAACAACATATTAAAAAATTAAAACGTATGATTAAGTGGTTTTAGAATCATATACATTGATAGATAAACATGATTTTCAGAAAATTGTGTTTAAAATTAAATAAATATGATCAATTCAAAGTAAAAACCGCAAAATTCACCAATCTCTGGGGCATAAAATATTTTTTATTTCATATAATTGTCCTGCAGCCTTGATTTTTCATTTCTGTGAGATGTTTTTGTATTTAGAAAGTGGTAAAGCATACTATTCTCCAAGCAAATTAAAGCAAAACTTGAGATATGCAGTCAAACAATGTCTCCAATTATACATTCACTAATTTTTATCAATAATTTTCAATACTGAATTTGAATCTAAAATTATCAAAAACGTGTTTTTGATAATATTTCTTGTTGAAATAAACCGAACATTTATTATTATCTTAATTTCAGACTACAAAAGTATCCTTAAGAAAGTACAGTAAATATGCTTGAAAAACTCTTATTTTGTTGATAAAATAAAAAAAATATTAAAAGTATCAGGGGTAGCTTGCTTTGCTCCCATCAAAGTAAGCATATCCCCTCTTCCATTTAATCTTATAAACTACAATAACTATATATATATTTTATGAAACTACTCCGTGACTAATAGACAATGTGTAGTCTAAACCACTGAATATAAAGCCCTAATCAACTAAAAAAGTTGTACAAAATTTGTATTGGTATTTCTTGAAACTTTTTTTTTTTTTTTTTTGTATTTGAAGGCGAAAAGCACATTAAGGCTATTATCGGCTCCCTAAATGTAAGTGTGAGTGTAAAGTATTAATGTCGTAAGTGTAAGTGTGTGTTAGACTTGGATACCATGAGGGACGTCTAAATCCTCTCAATAGGTGCAGCTAGTCTGAACCCCCCCCTGTGGGGACTTGAAACTGAATATACATACTCTAAAACACAAATAACAAAACATGTCTTTCAGCACTTTACAAAAATATCCCTAAAAATACAAAAATACAAACATACCCTAAAAAATAAATAACAAAACACATTTTTCAGCATTTTCCAAAATTTGAACCCTATCTGCTTATATTGTATTCTAAAAGGGATAATCTGTCTGTTTATATTCTGTCTACATGTATAAAGCAAAAGTCCTGATTGACTGGCTGATTCATAATAAACGTACATCCAAAACTATTATAGCTAGTAAATATGTACAAAGAAGAGATTTTTCAAAATCGAATTAAATAAAGGGGTAAAAATGAGGTATAAATTTTGTATTACATGTTTTTCAGATGGAATTTCATGAAACATAACATAAATATTCAAACATCAAAATAATGACTCACATGCTTCAGTATTTCCTAAAATTCAACCCCTCCCCACCTAGTGAAATCTTCATGGTGAATTGTTGTGTCATGATTTCATTGTTAAAAAACTAAGAATATTACAATAATAATATAGTGCAGAATAGAAAACACCTAATAAAACAAAACTTATATAAAAATAGTTAACAATTATAACAAACAAATAAAATAAAACATTACACAATTTATTTTAAGACTGTAAAATGGCCTTACAACAAGAAGAGGAAGTAAAAATAAAAACATTCATTTACTTAAAACTAGTTAACAAGAATAAATATCTAAAATAAAATATGTAACAATATAAAAAGGAACGGCTACACAAATTAAATTTTATTAAAACTATCCAGACGATGCAGGAATAACAGTAACTGATAATGGCTGAGGCATTCCCAACATCGCCTGTTAACAACTGCTCAAACCATATATGTTGTATATTTTTGAAATTATCAAAATCAAGCAAAAGATGTTTCACCTGTGCTGTTTCTCTACAAAACTTGTACTGAGGTAGATTCTAGCAACACATCAAAAATCCATGCATTAGCATGGAGTGACTGATGCGGAAACAGGTAACCTCATCTCTTCCCTTACATGTAATGACGACCTCGAAGGACAAACAGTATTTGTATTTACCCTCATTTTTTTTTACTTTCAGTAGCTGCCCATTTGTTTTTCCAATACAAGAGAATTACATGCTTTGCTTGGCTTAGGAAATCTGACAAAATTACATATTACATGCTTGGCAGCAGCAGCATTGCTTCCTTCACTGCAATATGCAGCACTGTACATTTCTTACTTCATACATAAAGGATTGGAACAATTAAAAATCCATAATTGTTACTGCTTTGTTAAACGCTTTTCTGATAATTATGTTTTTATGTTTTAAAACATGTAATTTTAAAAGGTATAAGGTGGTGACCTTTGTTTAGGACTGCCACTTTAAAAATTTTCAATTTATTTTATCTAAAATTGATAATATTGAAAATTTCTTTGAATGAGATTTAGAAACAATTTTACATACCTTAAAATTAAGAAAAGAAAAAACAAGTCTTATTTATTAAAACAAGGACTTCCGTGTTCCTAATCGCGATAAAACTGAATCGTTTCTTTAAATATGAGTAAAAACAGAAACTTTGTTTGAGTAACAATGTGTTACTGATATAAATTAATGACTGTATGAGGAAAGCACGAAAAAACAAAGATCTGTTATTTGTAAGTTATATTTACTTTCGCAGTAGTTTATGCTTTGGACGCTTTCTTTATGTATGTGTAGGCCTATAACGTAATGTTACTACACACTACACTACAAGCAACTTGTTCTGTACCGGAGCGGGAAGTGTCAAACAAAAAAGTTTAATAATTTTTTTAAGAGATTGGACTACTAAACATTTTTTTAAAAATTGTATACGTTAGTCTAAATTTGTTTGAACCATATTTTTACATACAGCTTTTTAATTTTTTTTCTTGATATTTTTGTTTTCATTTAATATAATTTTAAGTTCTGAAACACTTCGCCTTGATACAACGTGCCTATATGCTTTTATTAAACACAATTCAACCCATAAATATTCCAGTGAAATACAGTACAAATCATTTATCTGTAAAATAAAACATTCTTGATACTTAAAAATTGAACTTAATGTAGTTCCCATCCAAATTCGTTCGGACGAGTATTGGAGCATCTACTATTGCAGAAAATAACACAAAGTAGGTAGGCCTAAATGTACTACAAGGCACTACCCCGTGCCTGGCATATGTCTTTTATATTATTCCGGATTAATGAATGATCTTTGGCGCTAGTGAATTTGACTTAGCAATACTGAGAAATAAATTAACGTTACGTTTCAAAAACAGTCTATCGCAATTTTAAACCCACTTTGCGCATTTTTAAATAAAATTTTCTTGCAAAATTCCTTACGTGTATTTTTACTGAAGTCTATAATTTTCAAAATGTTTTAACACGCGGATTCAATAACATTTATAAACATCTGTAAACAGTATAGACTAATGAAGGTGATGGATTAACAGGATGCATTAAAATGCCAACGGTAATAACTAGACTCAAACCTGCGTACACGTCAAAGTTGTAGCGAATTTCCCCTACCGACTGACCTACGGCGTTCCTCGACTCTAAATACCGAGTCATTAGGCAATGGTGTGTTTTTGGACCTAACGTGTTAATTATTGTTGTGTTAACACAAAGTGAACTGTTACAGCAGCCATTATGGTCAGACCATGACCGGACTGTGAAATGAACACCGATCTTAACCTCTAGAACACGTTTAGAGAGGTAGTTAAAAATTATAATCTATATATTTTATAATAACGTATATATTTTTTAAAACCTTAAATGGTAAACTCTGCGGATTACTGTATCAAACGAATCATAATCTATCATGGTATGTAGGAGTAGTATGAGCTTCTCTTACTCAACTTATGTCTGTGTTGATAGAGTTTACATCAAAGAAATTTTAATTGTAGATTATTATCCGATCAGCATTTGTTTTGAAGTGTGAAGCACTGGAGCGGATATGTTTATAATGTTCCATATAACAGAATTGCTATGGCCTAGGTCCTAGCGAAGCAAGTTCTAAGACTCAGGATGAATATAGAAATAATCTGTATCGCCCATTTCCAGGGGGACGGTCTGAAAGTTTTTCAGAAGCATACCTTGAAAATTCACATTTTAAGGCTTTCCAAAGTTTTCTCAAGATGATTAAGTAATTGAATAAATACTTTAGTATAAACGTAGTCTTTTAATACATAGCTGGGCCTACAATATTGTTATTAAACGGGCTACATTTACAAATCACACATAAAAAACATGTTTAACTGTTCAAAATAACGTTTTGTAATAGTGAAGCAAATATTAGAACTCAAATTTAACCTTTCTCTTTTGAATATTTCCGTATACATTTCCATACAATTTATCGAGTCAAAAAGGGGCCTAGCTCCACCTGCACCCCTGGAGTCGTCCTTGCTGTATCGACTAGGGCTTAGAAAATGTACAAAATGCCTATTTAGTAATAACAGCTTCTAAATTGATTAAAAAACAATAATATTAATTAAAAAATTATCAAGAAAGGTTGTTACCTATTTGCAAGTGTATTATTTCCATTGTGAGAAGCAGGGTGATATAATTGTTTTGATCCAACAATCAATTAAAAACAGATGAAAATGAATTTAATAAGACTCCAGAAAGCTGCGCAGAACGCAGGCGTTCCAATTTGGAGCAGATTCAATTATGCAGAGTTATTTAAAAAAACTTAATTCGTATGGCATTTAAAGAAATTATAATGCCCTTTTGTAAACGACATTAAGAAACAGTCTTATTTAGATACAGTGGGTTTTACTGTATCGGAGCAACGAACCAATAACAGCAGGCCATGACGTATTTGTGCCGATCGAATTTGACCTTGTTAAAGTCGTAGAAAGTTGAAACCTGGAAATGTAGGCGTGCACCATCTTGTTATACCTGCCGTTGCTGTTAACGGAATTTTATAATCTCAAACGCAGTGCAAGTTTTGTCTGTTAATATTATTTGAAAACATTACACACACACACACACACACACACACACACACATTTCTAAAAAAACTTTCTAAAAGTGAAGCAGATGGTTCCCCACTAAAAGTGAAGGAGATGGTTCTCCAAATCAAAACTAATAAAAAAATATAAAAATATGAAAATATGTCATATGAAAAATAATTTCATATAAAAATATGTCCGAAAACGCTTCATTTCCCCACAAGCCGCCATTTGGTTTTTAAAAAAATATTTTATATGTTTTTAGATGGTTCTACCACAAAAATTCAAACAGGATGCTTCTTTCTTTACCTGATAGAGGCATAATTGGGGAAAAAATAGCCAACTTCATGCATTGACCTGTTTTAAAATGGTGGACATTTAAAAAATTGTAATTAAAATAAATCAGTAAAGGTGCATTTTAGTGAAAAATGTCGATTATTTTTTTATAAACCCAGCAGGAGCGCTTCTGTAGATGCACAACTACTTGCATCGCTTTTATGTTCAATAAGTAGGTACTACCCCATGTTCAGGTATGTTGTGCCCTGATGCTGTTTTACTTGCTCCGTAGTTTTCAAAGTTACACTGTTCGATAGGAAATTAAAATGACTACAGACAGGTATCAACATTTGTCACTAAAATTTGCCATTATTTATTTTATTTTGGCTTGAAACTTTTAAACGTTCATAAGTTTCATACTATATGAAGTTGGTTACTTTTCCCAATTAAGCGTCTGTCAGGTAAAGCATTTTTGAACATTGTTAATCGACCGTTCTACAGATGTAAATTATTTTGTTTAAAAACGAAATGCCGGCTTGTGGGAAAATGTACGATTTCAGCGTTCATGTTAATTTTTATTAAAATATTTGTAGATACAGAATCAGCTGCCGAGAGACTGCCGTGTAGTATTGGATCACTCTGTATTTTTATATATATATATATATATATGTATGTATGTATACGCGCGCGCGCGTGTGTGTGTATGTGTGTGTGTTGGGGGAAAGCATACCATAAATTTCATTTATTTCATTTCTGCTACACTGACTCGAGGAGAATGAAACTTTCATATATGACCAAATCGCAGCAAAATCTGATAAACACATTTTTATTAACTAGACAGATTTTGAGTTTTTCAATATCTCCCGGGTCGGATTTTTTGGGGATATAACGAGCCACACATTACATGTTTGGGTAGGACTACATACTTGCAAACAAAACTTTATCAAAATCGTTTAAGCCGATTTTAAGTAAGTCCAACTTTTAAGAGTACTTTTACAACAACAACAAAATTAAAAAAATTGTTACAAATATGTCTCATTAGATCGCGGATGCCAAATTTCATTGAAATCGGTCAGTTCGTTTTGTCTATAGCAATATGCAGACACAGGTGGATTATACAACCAATAAAACCGGATATATCCATCAACATCTCAGAATCATTTCACGAAAACTTCGTATAAAGAAAAAGAACGAAGTTTTTTTTATCTTTCTCATACGAAGATAAAAAAAATATATTTTAGTCATACTGTTTATATAAAAATTCACATAATTTGAAATTTGTTTTTTCAAATTTATATTGTCTTAATGTATTTATTTGTTATTATTCTTCAGTTTGAATCTTTATTGAGGTTCGAATTTTTGTTTTACAAAATCTTACTTTAATGAGAAAATTGTTTTAAAAGAAAGAGGTCTTACGGAAATTGAAAGTGGTAGTTTTTCAATTATAAAAGGTTATCATTAACAAAGAATTTCTTTTACTTCAAACAATATTTTTGATAAAATGCAATAAAATAGTTCTACACTTTGAGCTTACTAGTAGACCTAAACTACGGAATACTTAAATAAAACCAAAACAAATAAACCTGTAATCCTCTCAAAATGTTAATTACTATTCGATAACGTGAGCAATTACAGAAGATATTAGCAAACTGTTCTATACATGGCCTACAGGATTTACTTATATTGTAATTTTGTCATTTAGAATAGACCGATATAGTAGGGAAAACAATGTGTTATTAAGAATTATTTATATCAGAATATCTTTATCCTAAAGCAAACTCCTACTGTTTTTAAACTAATTCAGACAAAAAACATAAGTAAGAATAAAAACATAATTTCACGTTCGCTCTTACCAAAGTGTAGATACCGATTACAGATGCGGCAACAGCCAAACTGCAACAAAAACAATCTTCCAAAAGGGCCATGCTGTTGCTATTACCGACTGCAGTTTATATTAATTTCACTTCAAACAATCTTCCATGATCGTAACACTTTTTTACTATAAAATATGGATTCGAAAAACAGATTTTTTATCGTTTATTAAACTAATTAAACTGTAAATACTCATTGACAATACATCAGTCGTTAAACAAATCAATTTGCTCATGATCAGCGAATAAGGTGGTACAATATTTCCAGTAACGTTGCCCTCTTAAGTTCGGCCTCTTCGACCTTTTTTTGGTCAAGTTATTTCCTCACACACCTGAAGAGAATACAAAGAACTTAACACTACACGTAAGCTACACTAACACTACTACGTACCTTACATACTTTACAGTCATCGGCCGCCGCAAGTTGTTCCCCTTCTCCTTTCCCCTTCTCCTTTACACCTTCAGGCGTCCTCGACTCTCGAACAGGTCCGACAAATCACTTTCATTCATTCATTCCTACAAGGTTTACTTACGCAGTTGCGGGAAACCAGTTTTTTAGCTTTTGGAATTAAAGAGTTTACCTAGAATTATAGGATTTCATTTATAAAATGTTGCTATTTTCATTACACATTTCCCGTTCATTTTTTACGTTTGGAAAATTTTGCTGATGAGCGTTATAACCGTGCATGCAGCTGAACTGTGAGCAACGAATAAATGTTCACTTCAATAAAATGCATTACTTTTCCATTGTTCTTAGCGAATTTACATTTTAAAATAAGCTACCCTTCATTCTTCATGAGGCAACCTTGAAATGACCTACCTTTAGGTCATTTTTTAAGAGATCGTTAACATTTTATTTATGCTGTATGTTTGCAGTTTTGGTCCAATTTGCACTACACTTGTCGCAAATACAAAGTTTGTGATATCAATTCAACATTTCAATATCAGTTCAAACATTTCAAAATGACGGCCTTCCAAATCTAAAACAATAATCGCTTATGTTTTACATTGTAAATGAATAACTGAATTATTCGTAACTCTCTTATCAACAATTTTTTAAAATACCAACGTTACTTGCGTTGAATTTTTCATAGAGTTAGAATGCTAATTTATGTACACTTTAAACCTGATTATGAAGATAAAAGCAGATTTTTGTAAAGTAAAAACATTATTTTTATCTGATATTGTTACTTTTTGGAAATTCACTTTTATCACCTGCGACACACTTGCGTGCCACTATTACCATTGTTATTAGTTCCGCGGTCATTGTTGTGAAAGGTTCAGTAGGCTTATGTGGTCAGACTCTCAATAAAAAAATATTTTCGACGAAGCTCTGCAGGAGCCTCCTTAAAAAACATGAAATTTAAGACCTTTTCAAGTGTTTTTGATATTCCAGTCCCCTAAACGCTAGTTTAAATGAAAACACTATCCAGAGCAATTCTGAACTTCAAAAAATTTCCTTCACTTTGGGTACATACTTTGCGAGTTTAATAATTTCGAAACTCGTCTTTTTTCATAAAAATATTAATTTTTCAATAAGTTTGCGTGAATTTTTTTCTGAAATATTTTCAAAATGACAGTCATAACCAATTTTATAGCTCAGTAAATATGGTCTTCGTATGTAATTACAGAATTTTGATTTTGAACAAGAAAGACAAAGTGTATATTTTCAACATTATCTCTGGTCCATTAATTGCACTGGTCTACTCCTGCTCATGCTGGTTTTATCCCCATGCTACCATTTTAGCCCCAAAATATTATCATATATGTAACTAAATTACTATATACAAGAAATTAAGATTAAAATATTTGTACATGGTACCACAGTAGTTCTTTATGTCTTTTACCTTCTCATTTGGCTTTTAGTTAAAAAGCGTGTGTAGATCCTACCCCTATAGTAACTTATCAACATTAAAGAATATAATTTTTCTATAATTATTTTTTTAAAATAATAAAGAAAATTTTGAGATAATTAATTAAACTTCTTTGACAGTGACACCAGCTAAATCATAACAAAGTGCAACATGTCTAAAATGTACCAGTTGCTTAGTTTTTAGATGCAAGATCTAATGACAATATGACATATGTAGGATTCTATGCACATTAATTTTTTAATTTGTTAAAACAAAGCTTTGATCCCAACAAGTTTATAGTGTATTTGTTCATTAAAAATAAATTCCTTGTTCAATTCGTGATATATTTAGCAATTTTGCATTAACGCCTTTTATAACTTACACATTATAACAGCAAAATTCATAAATATTTTTCACCTTTTTCCATACCTTCAATCAACTGCATTTATTTTGAAAACCGGACTGGCACTCAAGGAAGTAAGCTCAAGGAATTATGTTTATATGTTTGTGCTTGCATGCTTTATATATTTTTATGTTGAAAACATATTTTAAGCCAATTAATTTAGTTACAATTGTTATTCAAATAGTACAACATAATTCTGATAGTTTAAAACTTGTAACATCAAAAGTCACACAAAAAATAGTGAACTGAGCATATAAATTATTTGAAAAAAAATTAATTAACTCACACAGGCTCATAAGCATCTTTTAGTTTAACATGAGCTCCATTCTTTCAAACCAATGTTGATTTTGGAAGAAGTCTTCATCCAAATCCACTTCTTCTTCTTCGTTAACACTGAAACAGTTTGCACATATTGCTGGGACTGTATGTCCATGGTACATAAAAAATTTACAAAATCTTAGTATTTCCAGTCACACTGATGGCATCTTTTAGATATATCGTCTTGGAGTCTCAACATTCATGATTTCACAAATTTGTTTCTTTATATTTATATAGTTTTCAATGAAAATCTTTACCGAGCTGTAAAGTAAAGTAAATCCTTTACACAAGGATTTGGCTAGATCCTTCAATTCATTTCATTTTTGGTAAACCTACATTTTTCTTTAGGACAGTGATGCTACTTAGAGCACCAATGGCAAGAAATAAGTAGCATTGATTGATTCCAGCAGCCTTTACTGTAACTGCAATGTAAGATTATCAGAAGCATCATCATTGTCCATGGATGGCAATTTTTTTTTTGTCTTATACAACACAATTAATTGTTGCCTCTTGAATGCAAATCAGGAATTTTCCACAACCTTTTCACAAGCACTGCATTCTAATGTTCAATTTTTAACAAACACCCAGTTATATTTTTGGAAAATTTGTTTTTCTTGTTAGTCTAGAAATGTAGTAGACATTGTCATACTTCAACAGGTGTATCTCTTTCTTTTGGGTATTCTTTAGTTGTATTGTACATTGGCTCTGAACTGTTATCTTTCCAGAAGTCATTGTTTCATTTGGAGTGCTGAAGGAAAGCTGTGAAATAGGTTTTTCATTTGTTCATCACCATCATTAACCACTTTGTCAGCACTGCTACCCTCACAACTAATGCTGCGCTAGAGTCCTTTACTACCACCCAAAAGTCAGAAAAAATCTGTTAGCTTTTTGTTTTTTTCACTTCACAATAATCGATCACACTCACACAAACATGACACTGCTCAAATGCAACTAACATCAAAAACACAACAGTGTTAAAAAAACAGCAAGTCAGAAAGGGAGGTACAGATAGTAGAAGAAATGAGGATAAGTCAGACTACCACCCTGTCAGCCAGCCAAGGTCAAGTCGATCTTTCAACCACTACAGTGAAGTAGTTGCAGTTCGCAGTACTCAACAGTAACACACAACAAACTACCCTAGTCTGACATCATAATCAATCGTTATGACCTGTGAATGGTTCTTTTACGTGAAGTGTAACAAGTAGCAGGCCAGGCCCACTCACTAACAACAGAGTAATATGTAAATACATAAATGTTTTTAACTATCATAATTTTTTTCCTTAAAGAGAGGTACCAGAATGCTGTTCTGGCATATTCTGCTTCAAATCGAGCACTGTAAGAGTGCTTAGTGAAAATAATCCAAAATATTTTAAAAATTATACAATACTTACAATTTAAGTAATACTGCAGTCTCCAAAAAAAAAAAAAAATTCTGCTGAAAATAGTTAACATTCAGTTTTTGCTAGTTGAAATTTTGACAAAGTTTTGTTTACCTTTCACATATTTAAATTTTCTTGCTTTTTAGTAATAATGCACACTTTATGCACTACTGATTTTTTTAAGTAGTCCATGACATGTGTCATGTCACACTTTCCTCTGATTTGTAATGCTGATCATTTTCCCCACTTATAATTTTCTGCACTCCCTTTACTGTATCCCATGCGGTCGTATTGGTTGCACACTTCT
This sequence comes from Callitettix versicolor, assembly GCA_022606455.1. Lineage (NCBI taxonomy): Eukaryota > Metazoa > Arthropoda > Insecta > Hemiptera > Cercopidae > Callitettix > Callitettix versicolor. The sequence continues at coordinate 35,129,645 of CM040182.1, forward strand.
CGATTTAGCCCTGTAAAACTACTGTTTTGATTTCACAATTCAAAATAGTACGTAAAGCTATTTTTTATTTATTTTTTACATTACATTTAGTTGTGGATAACCATAAAACTATAAATTTAAGACTTATTTATCTGTTCGGTAAGAGAACAGGGGAGAGTATTAGGAGAGTTGATTAACTTTATAAATTACATTTTTGTTCCGAATTTAGCTAAAACTTTCAAAGTATTCAGCTACTTTAAAGTGGGGTCCTTCGAGGTCTAGCTATAGGTTCAATAAGATTTGAACTGTATGAAACTGATTCTTTCTGTAACTTTTAAAATGAAATTGCATTTTATAATTTTACAACAGCACTTATTCAAAACTTTGGCATTCGTTTCTGATCACCCAATACGTTTTTAGTTCATTTCCTCAAAGGAGCTTTATCTCCTTGTTTAAATGTCAAAATTATGCAATAGAATAAATATGTAATGTACTTGAAAACCGAACAAAATTATTAAATATAACCTATTATTAAAAAATAGTGTGGATAGGGTTAAGGGGGTAGGTGTTGTGGGGACTGAGGGGTCAACAATTTCATTTCAGCCTATGAATGCAAAGTATGCAAAGCCAGCCCTAGTTCTTACATTGTATTTTGTTTGTTTTATTCATGCCAATTGTGTAATACAATAGTTTCATAAGGCTGAAAATACATTTTTACGTTTTTAAGCATTAAATTATAATGATTTTTTCTAAACTGTGATGAAAACTCTTTGTTCGATCAGTGTGTGAGTAGTTTAATTTAATCATCGGTTGCAGATGCATTATACTATATTAAAATTTAGTTTATCCAAAAATTCATTCAAAAGACCGGCCTAATTTATTGAGTACAGTCAAATGGGATTTAGAATTAAAAAATAATTACATTATAAAAAGAACCTTTACACAAAGTTGTAGAAAATAAATAGTAAATACTCTTTTTATATCTGCATTTTATAAAGGTAATGAAATATACAAATGTTATTAATAAGAAATATTATTGTAATGCATTAATTATACAAAGAATATTACTGGTCAACTGTTTTAGAAGAGTTAAATTGCACCCTTTACCACACCAAGAACATATTGTAACATTTGCAAACAAATCAGATCTCATAAATTAAAATAAATTAAGATCAAATATGATAATTCACTATCTGATTAACCTTTACAATAATAAGTATATGAAGTTCCTATAAAATATATAATCTAGTAAATTATAAAAAAAAAATTATCACATATAATGTCATTACATGCACTACAGCCTCGAATTCAGCAACTCTCTGATTTGTATATTTAATGTTAAAAATATCATATTTAAATATTTACCAGTTGGGCTGATATTTTGAAGTGTAATATCTAAAATAAATTTTAACAATGATTTTTCATTTAATTTTCCATTTTCTAGCAAAAGCCTTTCTTAACCTAACAAAAATAGATAATACTACAATTACTAGTTTCTCCACCTACTGTTTATTATACTGTACAAATTAATAAGCTTATACTATACACTTATAAGCAATAAGTAATATTACAAGTTTTCAGTATCAAATATTGCCCCATTTGCATCTATTGCAGTACACCCACTGCAACCTGCCATGCTGGATGCTGCAGTGTACAAGTTGGCGCATGATGCAAAAGTCGAGATTTCAAACTCACATGTCAAATTGTAAACCTGGAGGATATAGTCTAGTAGTGTTCAGTGTAAATGTAAAATTCAAAGGTTTTGGAGTGGTGCTTTGACACCAGTCAACATCAGGTTAGTGTTTCATTTTTATAGTAGTACAGATTAGTAATACTAATACATAAAAGTATAGTAATACATAGAAGTTCATTCGAACTATTTATGTATAGTTTTTAATTTAAATTTTACACTAATGTCTTCAAAAGTAAAATTTGTGCAATTACTTTTGCTGCACTATACATATATTTTCATACAGAAAAAAACCATAGAAAAATATAGGTGAAAAAGTGGCAAGAGAAGGAAAGTTAGGAACATGTAATACTTTTAAGAGAACTTAGTGAACATAACCCCAAATATTTTAAAATTTATTTACAGATGGGTAAATTAACACTTTAGTATATTTTAAACTCAGTGTTTTGTATATGTCAAAAAAGGATATAGTAATGAAGAAGCACAACATCTGGCAGCTACTCTTCACTTGGAAGATTCCTCTAGATTTAAACTTTTCTATTTCTGCATTGTATTTATGCTATATTATGCTAAATACAATTTGTAGTGATTTTTATAACTTTAAAAACAATTATTTAAAGGTAACTTTATATTTATTTTAAATGCTTCAAATTGTAAAATATATTTAGTAATTTTAGAGCATGAATAAATTAATTTAAAAAACAAATGAATGACAATCTTAAATTGTTATAATGAAAAATATGAAATTATACTCAGCAGGAGGGAGGTGGATAACCAATGGATTGACCTATTGGAAGTCACTGTCACTTTAAATCTACCACAAGCATAAAAACAGAATAACATGCCAATACCAAGACATTAGACTGTCTGTGTAAACTGAATGCACAATCCAATGTTTGGTATGTAGAGATCAACAGTACACATGCCAATCAAGGATGAGCAGCGGACAGACAGTTCTGGCACACATGTACACAGTTTGTAAGTTGTGCAAATTCCTTTTGTTTCCTAGCCCTTTCAGGCCAGGCTTTCGCTTTTGTGATGGGTCAGTTTTTGTGTTAATTTATAGAATGAGTTGTAAGGTTATAGACATGGAAATCACATTTGTATGGGTTCTTGGCTACACATTCATGTTAATAGACTTGTGCTGGGACTTGTTGAGACTTGATAATACTAGCTTGGATATACAGCTGGAAAAAAGACATGGTTTCCTCATTGCAAGTAGGTAAATGCATATGTTTTAATCATAATTATGAAATACTTTTAAAGTTATGTCAAATATTAAGAAAAATATTCTGTTTTGTATTATATATAATAACTACACTTAGAATATGTCTTAATATTTCTTTCGAGTGGTCAAACTTTTAACCTCACTTTTGTGAGGCCTGGGTTTTAAGAGTACTAACATCAGCCTAAATAGAAAGTTAGTGAACATTACACCTATTGCAAAGTAACTAAGTTTTTTAGTTCTTTTCAATGCTGTTATTAAATATCATATAAAATTTTAAATTAAAGCTTTAAATTTGCAATTTTATCTGTATTTTGTGTTAACTTTTTATGTTTTAGTTTAGTACAAATATAAATAGGTTAAAAATACACAAAATTTCTAATATCTGATTACAGTTGGGACAGAGAACTTGTTTGGTGATGATGCTATCTCAGCTCTATTAGGTGATTCAGATATTAATGGTCTGATGATTGTACCTTTGTGTGCCCTGCAAGTGACCCGGACGTGCAGATGAAGATCGATATCGATCCCCACTGTAATCGAGTAAACCACTACAAGAATGTATTGAGGCCTGTATCTGCTTGCGGCACTGACCATGGACCAGACCAGATGATGGTAAAGACAATGACTGTCAGGTTAGTTTTAAATAATTATTTTTAATAATAAAAAATATTCAATTTCACTACAATTTTATATCGATTAATTATTAATTTTCCAATAATTTGTTAATAGTATTAAGACTACCTAAATGACCCTACTGATCTAATATAAAATTTTAGAAACCTGAGTTACTATTTTTGTTTTAGGTCCCAGAATTGGGGAGTCCAACCTAATATTTTGAAAAATATTTTCCGGATACATTTTTTAAAGTTGTCTGATTATACAAACCAATACTGCCTTCAAACTTGAGGAAGGGTGTTAGGTCCATCACCAAGCAAAATAAAGAATTATTTGGCATGCACATAATAATAGATACATTTCGGTACCCATGTATCAGGCTATACTGAGACAGAAAATACAAAATTCCAGTCATTGCTAAAACAATGAACCGAGACAGACTGCTTGCTCTTGTGAACAATAAGAAAGTAATAGAAGATAAGAAAAATCTGTCTGTGTAAAGGCCAACCATTACAGATTCAGTGTAATACCTGCCATGCTATGACTCGCACTGCCTGTGAATACAGTGTTGATGAGAAAATGATTCGTTTTATAGATCATTTGTTCATTACAACAATATGTAAGAAATAAGCCATGGCCAGGTATAACACAGTAAGGGATATAAATTTCAAAACAGAAAAAAATATATTGCGTGGAGAAACAGAAGAGACTTGCAGACAACACAACAGTGTTGCATGGAGAAACAGAAGAAATTTGCAGACAAGACAACGGTGTTGCACAGAGAAACAGAAGAGATTTGCAGACAAGAAAACGGTGTTGAGTGGAGAAACATAAGAGATTTGCCTAGTTTGCTGAAAAGATTCCAAAGTTGTTACTTTAGTTTCTTCTTTCCTTGACAAAACTCCTCAACATGGTTTGACAGTGGATTAAAATATGTTAATTTAATGTGTCCTGATAAGGTAAAGAAACATAATGAGAAAATGGGGGGGTTTGATATTTGCGACCAACAGATGGAAGCATATCGTACATTTTTTTAAAACTAAGAAATGGTCATTGAAAATGGTGATTCATTTTATAGATCTGGCAGTTGCAAGTAGTTAGATGCAATACAAACTAGGCTCTAAAAGTAATCAAGTTGCAGAGAAAGACATTCTTGATTTGCGGCTGGCTTTAGGTAAGAATCTTGTTGAATCTACTGATTTGGTACCATTGCAGGAGAGAGTAGGGATGTTGTGAAATGTGTACTGCCACTGCCAGTGTTGAAAAAAACAACAATTTCTCCAACTAGCCAAGTTGTGATGATCTGACTGATCCTCATGTGTCATATGAAATGAAAGGTTATCCTTAGCTTCCATCTGTTTGGAGTATGGACAAAATGGAGCGGAAGGAAAATCTATAAAATATAAAATATATATATATATATATATATATATATATATTTACTGCACATATATATTACATACATTTTTGCTGGTGTTGTCTGCATGTCCATTTTACTGTGTATTCATTCACGTTTCAACATATATGAATAACTTTTTTCAAGATGGATGATTATCTCTGACAAGCAATTTATTTTTGTATATGTGTACTATTTTGTTTTTACTTTAAGCACAGTTTACTCTGCCAGTTTAGGTGACAGTGACTGGCAAACCTACAGGGTGCAAGTGCAACAAAAACACTAATACTTCTCGTAAACACATTTTAGGACTGGTGTTACCTTGCTGCTGTGAAATAGTTAAGAAAACAACTGTTAAAGTGAAAGCCCCTAAAAAGGTTCTTTGTATTTGTGAACAAGAAACTATAAAGTTCGTTTATATAACAACACGAAAATCTGTAAAATATTTTTCTTCCACAGTATTATAATTGTGAAGTTCATAGCGTAGCTTTGCAGAAAATACTGGATGAAATGAATATACAAAATTTTACAACCGATCAAATACCAATAAAATTGCAAATTTACATTGTGTACATCATTTAGGTTTCGAAAACTGGAAAAACAAACACAACAGAGGTGGTAATGACTCTGTGTACAAGCCTTGTATACAGAGTATTTTAACTTGCTTGTAAGTTATTAGCAATGTGAGAACAACTAACTTCCAGCAAAGCCCCAATGCCAGTGCTGACATTACCAGTAACTGACAATGTGTAAATCCCACATTTCCAGTGGAGGCAGCTGATGGGTTCAGCAATCCCACTATACCCCTTGCTCATAATACTCTCATGCATCTGAGACACACATATTCATTACTTTACATAACCTGGCTAACCCTAAAGTGTAAAGCGAACCATTCTGATAGTGACTGACACTAGCCTAATTGTGTAGAGCAAGCAGGGCTCTGTGTAGGCAGACATTATTTCCCTCCGGCTACTCATGGAAACAACACGAGTAAAAATGTAAGTAGAGTTAGTGTAAACTCACTGCACAACAAAATGCTAGCTAATTGGAGCCAAACTCTGTAACAAGGGTAAGAGGGAAAAAATTGAAAGGGACTTGGCAGAGCAAGCATTTGCAAACACTTCAATAACAAATTAAAAAGTTATCAATCAGAAGTGGGGAAGCTAATCATCTTGAATCCTCCTCAAATCCTAGACTTTATGAAGCGACTAAGGTTGGAGAAAGCACTGCAACTGAGCAACTCAGTAATATACAAAGTTGCATAATATATCTGCAATGGTCGCAGTGCAATAATAACCCTAAAAAGGCATTCATTCAAGCCCTGTATTACTTATGAAAACACAGTTAATTTCAAATATAATCTGAACAATAGCAATGATAATAATAACAACAGCAATGATTTGTTGTTAAATGTTCTCAAATAACTTCAAAAAATTTAACTGATTCTGGTGTTGTGGATGTGCAACTGATGTGCTACTATGGTGAAAAATTGAGTAATTTTATATTGTGTTTCGCCAAAAGCTGTATCCAATTTTATATTGTGTGTTCTTTCATAGTATAAGCCCACTAATTTATAACATATACTTACTATTTCATAAAATTTACACATATATTTAATACTTTTTCCATTCAGTGTTATTCTTACTCAAAGTGAAGATTAACTATTCAACTTTACAGAGACATTACACAGTTCAGCTGAGGAAATGAATATGAAATACTTATTACTGGTTTATTCTGATGAAAGAGAATGTACCCATGAAGATTCGAGTGACATCGAACAAGACAAGTGGGTAACTTATCCACTATGATAAACAATTGGTGCTAATATATTAATTTCTTTGATAGTATAGGCTCACTAATTTATAACATAAATTTACTATTTGTTAAAATTTACACATATATTTAATATGTTTCTCCATTCAATGTTATTTTCATTCCATTTGAAGATTAATTCTTCAATTTTAAAGAGACATTAACTAGTTTAGCTGAGAAAAACAAAACTGAAATATTTATTACTGATTTATTCTGATGAAGTACAGGGTGCAGCAAACAATCCTGCATTTTTGAAAAGGCTGTGGAAGCCTAGAAAGTGGGCGGGGATAGTTGTCAAGGTTACTGTTGTGTTCTCCACCTCAAAGCATTTCAGTCACTATGGAACAGTGGTCAAATTTACAGTGGTCATTTGCCGTGAAAGCAGTAACTATGCAGCAGTTCAGCGAAGTTTTCATACTCACCTTCGAATTAATGCAATAAGCCAGTTCCTAGTGTAAGCAATAAGATTTTAGGTGAATAATTTTGAAAATATCGGTGAAACAACAAAGAGAAGAGGTGGCAGTGTGAGACCTGTGTGAACTCCTGCGAATGTTGAATGCATGAGGATTGCTGTACAAAGAAGCCCGGAGATCAGCTCGTCAACAGAGTGCCGTTCTTGGAATTGCAGACAGGTCCGTTTGAAAGATCATGAGGTTAGCTTTATACCACCACCCTTACAAAATTTAAGCGGTTCAGGCATTTAATGAAAATGATTTTGCTGCTCGACAGCAATTCTGCAAAAAGTTTTTGGAAATGTTTTAAGAAAATGAGGAGCTTGTTCACAACCTCTAAATAAGTGATGAGGCACATTTTCACCTCTCAGGATATGTGAACAAGCAAAATTGCAGACATTGGAGTGACCAAAACCTTCAAGAACTTCATCAAAAACCTCACTGTTCACCCACGGTAACAGTCTGGTGTGCCATGTCCTCATCAGGAGTCATAGGCCCATTTTTTTTTCTCCTGAAAATCAAAGGGAGGTGTCTGTTACCATAAATGCAGAGCACTATTTGAAAATGTTAAGGTAATTTTTCATCCCTGAAATTCGTCAACATTCAATGAATGATGACACCTTATTCTAACAACATGGAGCCACAAGCCATACAACCCATGAGAGCATTAATATTTTGATTGATGTTTTTCTGAATCATGTGAATATCCCGGAACAGAAAGATTCCCTGGCCTTCCTGTTTATGTTTCTTAAATGCTTTTAATGTATAATAACATGTTAGCAATAAAATTTTGAGAAATGCATTTGTTTATTTTTCACAGCCTTTTCAAAAATGCAGGATTGCAGTCAAAAGTGCAGTCAATGCACCTGTAGACTGTACTGATGAAGATTCAAGCTACAAAGAAACAAGACAACTGGATAACTTATCAGAGTCAATTTTACAAGGAAGAACAAAATTCAAACTTCCAAACTATGCTAATCCAATTATAAAAATCAATAGCACAATTTATGTATATTTTATATAATAGCAGCTATATTTTTTCCCTGAAAAACAAATACGTGGGAGAAAGATGATTATATACAGAACAATCTTGTTACAAACATAATGCATAAAGGTTTTTTTATATTTTTACGTTTAATGTTTTTTAATGCACTAATTTTTTTAATTTATGAATTGGTATGCCAGTTTTATAATTTTTGAAAAATAAAATTGTTGCAAATATGACTTAAAAAAACAAATTTAAAAGAAAATAACAAAAAATTATAGTTTCTACTTACTAGTACAGGAATCACATAGCATTAAATTATAAGCAAGGGGTTACAAATATCTCTGTATTGTAGAATTAACTTAGTTTAAATTAGAATTATTGTTTATTATGTAAGTTATTTATTATTGTATAAATTAATCATAAATATTTTCTGTTCTATGTGGCAGTTTCAATAAAGCACCAACTCTTTCATTAAACAGCAGTATTTAAAAAATTATTTACCTATACGTCCTATTTATGCGATTTTTAATATTATCCCAAAATATATTGTTGTATTTTTCATATATGACCATTAATTTGCTTTTAACATATTATTTATATGATTATGTTTGTATATGGCATTGTTTAAATTCTTAGATATAACTTTTGACATTGTTAGTCTAACTATATATTGCAATTAACATTATAAAATCTATTGAAATATTATATTTAAGAGTAATAAAGGTAATTTAAAAACTATAATAAAACGTTTAAGCATAAATTAAACTATGTTATAATTATTAACATTCAATTCACTAAACCATTCACCTGTTTATATACTGTAATAAGGTGTGTAGGTATGTAAATTTCATATCAAATAACATTTTCTTAAACTTATATTAATTAAGCTTATTATACGAATTGTAATAAAGAGCAGATTAAAATGGTTCAAGGCTGTAGCATACATACAATGAAACTTAATAAGCAAATAATGTATAAGCGTTATTTCTGATAAAAATAAAATGCACGATGATGATATATAATGTTGGTTTACAATAAAAAAGTACTGTTACAGTTTGGTCATACATAACATACTGTAAAACCAACAAAAACACATTGTATTCTGTCCCCTTCACTTGTCACTAGGTATTATCACTTCCAAGTTTTTTTTAACACTGAAGATTTTTTGTCTATTGAATTGTTTATTCGCCATAAAGTTTCAGAGAGCCTACCCTCTAGACATGACCTAGCCTAGACGGTAGGCTACTATGTTTCAGGAATTCCAACGAGACCTCTGCAACTCTATTTGTCCTTCCAAAGTCTTTCCCAAATAAATGACAAAAAGCTGAAATAAGTAAACAAGGTAGTGTATAAATTAAACCATACTATACATACAAATAATAATATACAAAACACACACACACACATACACTTTTCGATTTTTAGAAATACAGGTGCTAGAACTGAGACCTTCTGAAGTGTATGGAAGGGTATTCCACATTAATGGCCTGCAAAAAATTTGGTAATATTTTAAATAATTCCAAATTTTATTTTGCAAAAGAAGTACAAAAATGTGTTGTAGTGAAGTAATAAAAGCAGTAAAAAGCAAAGATTTATGACTGTTCAAGTTGTTTGCCCATCCTGAAAGATTATCAAAAACGTTAACATGTTTTTATCTTATTTGTCCTTTGATGGCTAACACTGAATAGTGTCTAGACACAAGCCAGGAGTCAACATATGTAGATGGGTTAAAGAGCTAAAGAGAAGGTCCATTGATCTTTAAAAACTGGCCAGAAACTACTGGAAATATTCAGTGATGATCTAAATGGTTTCTTCATGAGGCAAGTTTCTTCATTTCATGTTCACCAAAAGTTATTGGGCCATTTTATGGTCAGGCTTTTCATTCATTACTTTGATGGTGTCAGCAAATTCAGTCTTTTCCACTGAACAGTCTTATTTGAATAGATTTTTTAAGTACTTCATAAACGTTTTCAGATTTCAAGTTTTTATACCTTTGACCTTTTTTTTCATTGAGGGTAATTCAAAAACAAGACAAGTTATGTACTGCTTCTTGAGCCATCAATGAGTAAAATTCTGGAACTGCTTTTCTTTGCTTAAACAAAACAGCTGTAATTTTTAACTTTTTGTTAGACTAGCTTAGATCAACGTTGTGATGTTGCAAAGCTACACTTAACTGAGTTCTTGCTATAGTTGATGCACATCAGCCATCAATCCCGTCTAGAATGAAATTAGTGTTAGTAATCTTCAAACATACTTTTTGTACTTTGCTGTCTTTGTTGAGTGCATCGTAAGATCTACAAATGGCTGATACACATTTGCAACTGCACACAAAGCAACATGTGCTCAAAACTCTTCTAATTTTTATAAGTTCTATCTCTAGTGCCTAAGCTTCCACAAATTCACAGTTCTCTGTTGTCCTTTGGTAAAGCATGATACACAAATTACAGTTTGTAGATAAAGGATCAACTCCTGAAACTGAATTTACTACATTAGACACTAAAAGCTCAAGCCTGTGGTTAGTGCAGTGCAAAACAATAACAGTATTGAATTTTAGACAAAATAATGCTCGAACACTTTCGTTTTTACCAATCATAGAAGCAGCGCTGATACATGTTAAGCTTAAAAAAACAGAATAAGTTTTTTATTAAAAACTTGTCTGTTATTCTATTAGACAAAACACAGTTAATCAAAGAGTCAAAAACTGCCTTAGAAGTAACACCATTAAGTTCTACTAAATGTAAAAAGACATTAATGTTACCACATACTTGAATCTAAAATGCAACCTACATCAACCCCATTAATTTTTGCAAATCAATTTCTGTTTCCGAATTGTTAAAAAAAAACTGATTTTTCTCTAACAAACTTATATGCAGTATGAAATATATTTTCAGTATTTTGTGTTTTGTTAGCTGGCTGTTTTAAAACAACTTTCTCCAATACTTCATTCTTAATTCGCACAAAATGTTCACAGCTGCTCTATGACTACAGGAAGTTTGTTTTTTCTTTAGTGCCACTGCAGATGCTTATCTCACCCCTTGCCCACTCTTTTGAAATTTTTTCATACCTATTTTTTTCTGGACAGATAAAACTCCAATCTTTTTACAAGCACTGCATTCAAACATTCCACTTTTAACAAATAACAATTCATATTTTTGGCGAAACTCTTATTTTTGCGAGTTAGTCCAGCAATCCGGACAAGACATCGTCGTACTCATCTTTTTCTTTAGGGTATTCTACATTACAGTCAGTCATTACCTTTTCAGAAGTCATTGTTTCACTTGCAGTGCTAAATGACGGTTGCGAACTTAGGTTTTTTATTTGGTTTTTAATACATCATTAACCACTTTGTCATCACTGGTATCGTCACACCTAATGCTGTGCTTGTGTCTTTTACTGCCACCAGAAATTGGGGAAAAATCTGTTAGCTTTTTGCTCATTTTACTACACAAACAATCACACTTTCACAGACTTGACACTGTTCAAACATAACTAATCTCAACAACAAAAACAGTGGAAAAAAACAGCAAATCAGGAGAAGGGAGGTTCTGGAAATAATAGAATTCAGGTTGAGTCAAACTAACAGTAACATGTGGTTCAAAAACTCATTCTTGTTGTACTGATTGAGAAAAGTAAGTGAACAAATGTAGGCCTAAAAAAAACACATGATAAAAATATTCTGCATTTCATTCTCTTTATTACGGTGCTTTTAAATTCAATATCTCAAAAAAAGGAGTTACAGGGCTTTACACTAACCTCTGCAAAGTGCAAAATTTACTGATGCACCTATACAAAATGGCAATCTAAAAAATACCAAACACCAAAAAAATTAATGAACTCTGATAGGTAGTACAAAATTGGGCAAAAAAATAAAAAGTAAATAAATATTATCAGCAATCATCACTGGTCAATTTGACACGGATTGACCCAAACGTGAATGAAGAAAAAATGAAAACAATGTGTCAGGTTCCTGCATGTTAACAGAAATTTTTTTTTTTTTTTTTGGTGTTTAACATCTGACTATTGTGCACACTTGGGCTAATGCAGATGATCAGATGCTTTATGGCGTATGAAAATGCCAAGCCCTGGCCGGGAATCGAAACCGAAGCGAACATATTTTAACCCTTAGCAAGTTCCTCAACACAATCTATTATCCACTTCTATTATTAATACTATCAGATGCAGTAGCCAGTGTTCTCATTTCTTTTTCCCTCGATTATTTCATCACTACACTTTTGAGTATGTAGATTTCACAGTGTCAGTTTTAGTTATTCTATGTTGATTTTATAAAAAAAATTCTTTTTCTTTGTGAATTGTGATAAGTCTAGCCTTAAAATTTCTTTGTTTGTTGTGATGGTGGCATATAAGTAGTTGTCAGTGAAATTCCCTGTCTGTTAAGTTCAATTTATCTGTATATTTGTTACACTGTAATTTACGAAAAAATGTCAAAATCTCTTTATATTCGTAAAAATTCCAAACCATTTTATATTTAACGATAGGTCATATTTTGAAAATAGAAAACACTACTCTACCTGTATAAGTCCAACTGGCAAACATTGTGCAAGTTCAGGATACTCAATGCGTATCCACTGTAGCTGGGTCTCGATTATACCTTCACCCCGTATCTTTTATAATTATCAGTTATAAATAATAATTCAATAATAATTTAAATAAATATTCAACATTTTCTTTTTTGAAATGTATCCTATATCTGTTCAACAAATGGTATCATTTGATTAATACAGTATTATTACGAGCAGAATAAACAGTATATTGAAAGAAATTTAATAACTCTGTGGGTAGAATCAAAATAAAATATGAAAAATTTCAGTTATATTCAAGACATCACAGATAACAAATGCTGCCAAAGAAATTTTATTACAAAAACTTTTGATCTGGTTTTGGTCAAAACAAAAGACTATGAAAATTTTATTTTTTAACATATTTTCAAACAAATTACATATAATTCTTTTCTTTAAAGAATTAAATGTGTAATTATTCAGAAAAAACCAATAAAGACCATGGTGTAACTAATCACATTACTGTTCATTTACTTGTAACAATGAATCACAAATCAGGAGTCTATAATGAGAAAAATCCAATAGCAGTACCAAAGAGGCATTCTGACATTGTTACAGTAGAAGGTATTAGGAAAACTGACTGGCAACTGTAGCGAGTGACCAAGTAGTGGGGGAATTACAAGCTGGTGAATGAGAGGGAGCAAGAGAGAGTACGACTGTTAGAAAACAAAGATTGCGGGTTACTTTGTTTCATTTGCATGAGTAAACTAAATTATTTAAAACAACCCCACAACTAAATGATTTCAACTAGAACAAATATTTTTTGGAAAATAACCTTCAAACCTATCTGCACCTCACTATGAAGTTTAACCCTTCGCTGGGCACGCCTAGGTGTATCACACAACCGGGCGCGCCACAGAAATTTGGCTGTAAAGCGTAATTCCGCTTATGTAGCCATGTAAACTAATTTTAAGTGGACATAATGCATTATTTTTTATTATACATTGTTTCTAATTGATTTATTTTAATTTTTAGTTTTTTAATAGTTATATTTATTCAAAAAAAGATTATTTGAAACATAGATAACATAGTTAATGAAAACAAACACTTGTCTGAAAAAGGATTTCATTTTATACAAGAAACATGACAAATAATTACAGAATTCTTAGTTGTCAGACTTAGCAAAAAATTAAATTTATAAACAAAAATTTTTAAATTAATATTTACAAATTTAATTTGAGTCAACGTCTATTGCTTCAGCTTCGTGTAAACAGCGGTCATCAGGCAGTAATTCTTACAAACATTGTCATTACATTCTTTGCAGACAATTTTGGTTCTGTTATTTTTGTGTAGTCCACAAATATGACAAATAGGTCTATGTGTTGGTACTAGAGCCTGTTCATTATCCAATAACTTATATTTGCCAAAAAAAACTTGAAGATCTTTTGAAAGACTTAGGATTATCGCTCTAGCTTTCAAGTGTCCACTCATGAAACTGAGTGCCAATTTTTTCAAAAAGTTGCGTCTTCGCTCACTGTAATCCAGATAGTTGTATTATATTTGCACTTATTCCATCCAGAAATGTCTAAATTCCGATAATAAAGGGCCATTTTCCAACGTCTCGTGCTTAGAGATGTCAATTAACTGGCACACATTTAATCGACATTATCAATGTAGCGTTATAATCCAAATTTACAATAGACTTTTTGGAATCTTCGTCAATAGAATAGAAACATGGTAAAAAAACACTAAACACAAAACTACCTGAACTGTAAAAGTGACTATTTATGCACAAATATAGTGATAATAACACTATGAAAGCAGTTACACGATTGGGTGTGCCACGGCAACTTGGCCGCACACATAACTATCTCGCATTCATGCCTTATTTCCAGACGGACTGAAGATAAGGTGGTATTCTTTTTATACAGTTAGTGTCCCTCAAGGTGGGTTGACAAATACTCAAAGCCCTGAAAACATTTTTCCTTCAATACCTATCGTAAGATGCGAAAATAAAAAATTGCAGCCAGTTTTCCACTTAAGGGTTAAATTCTGTGTCAATAAAAAATATATTTTTTTCAAAAAGTTTTTTTTAAATGTTCGATATGACAAAATAAAGAGTTATTGAGGTGTTTAGGAGCATATAACCCCAAAGTTTGGTTAAAATTGTTGTGGGTGTGGATTGACTAAAACACAAAAAAGGCCTAACACCACCCTAAAACGCTTATTTTTTATTAATTAAAAAAAATGTAATTTCTATGTGAAAATAACATGTCTCTAAACATGTATGAGTTTTTTTAAGCCAAAATATCCATTTTTTTTTTTGTTTTTTTATCGCACAACCTTAAACACTGACTTAATGATGACAGGTATGACACCAAACCAGAGTATTAACAGACCCTGACGAAATGATACCAAATATAAGCAGTGCCACCAAAGTATTAACCACAGAGTATTAATAAACCCTATAAATCTGATGTTATGTTGACATAAATATAACCAGTGACAGGAGTGATACCTAATCATAGGTCAACAAAATATCTCTGGTTCATGATTAAGTGGTTATGTATCCTGCCCTCATAATTTTAAAGGCCTTATCTACAAGAAGTCCTTATCTGTCATTGATGTGAATAAAATACTGGTCAGTTTGCTGTATTTGTGAACTATGCACTGCAAGGTTATTAGTTCAAGCTGCAGTTACTCCCGTTGTATTAACCTTACAGTTAATGCTGATCTCTCATTCTTATTAGTGTAACTGGCATAAAATATGAATGGTAAGCAAAAAAAAAGGAAAAATCTAAATTTTACAGGAAGCCTCTTTTAATGAATAAGTTCACTATCATACATACTTATTCAAATCATAACTTTTTATGTACTTGTGTTTTAGAGTAATGCTGAATATTATTTCTAGGCTTTCTAAATAGGATTTTTCATTTTTAAAATAAAAAAAAAATCTATTAAAAAATTATAAAATGGAGATAAGGCCTTTTGAGCTATGAACCAAGAATATTTATTTCAAAGCAAAAAACCTTACCTACATGGTTTCAGACGTGAATTCCAAGTTTCTTAGAAACATGTCTTTATTAATAGACCTACTTAAATTCACAAAGTAAAATTTTTATTTTCCATAAAAATGCAAGTTTAATTTCTTCACAATACAGTTTTAGTGATACAATTATTAAAGCTGAAGTTATTGATACTGACTTAAAAAGAAATCAACAGCTGACATTCAGTTATTGCTGTTCAATATAAAGCAAGAACAATTTGTTTTTTAAATTGTACAAACAAAACTGTTTTATACATCTTATATATATATAAGATGTATAAACATAAACATATGTTCTATAATAGTTTTTGCAAAGATTTTCTTATGATAGCATAAGCCATGAATGAGAAATAAATTAGGATATGAGCAAAGCTGGTTAGAGTTACATGAACTTTTCACGAGTGGTTTAAAGGATGAATAAAATCATTACATATACTACTTAATTTAAACTACCACTAATGCAGAAAATTCTAAAAGTATGTTTTTTTTAAATCAAAATGTAACAATATTAATTGGTTAGTTGATTAATATACTAAAGCGTGACAACACTGTTGGTTTACCTGAAAAAAATGAATAGGGTCAAGGCCTAGTCAGAAAAAGTTTAGGATGTTACTTAACCTATATGAAGTGGATTGTACTTACATCTATATACATAATTCCTAGCCATATTGGCTTATTATATATTACATTTAGTGGACTTAAGCACTTTTTAGGCAATATTTATTTCAAGTTTGAGCATACAGTGGAACCTCGATAATTCGAAGTAATTAGAACCGGATGTGGTTTGGATTAATAAATTGTAAGGATTATCAAACATAAACATAAATGTGGATAATAACAGTTAATTGTACAGTACTGTATTCAAATGGGGTTTAGAAATAACAATAGGCCTACAAAATGAAGTGCCATAAAATGATAGAAAATCCTTTTATTTCCTATATTAGAACATTATTTTGATCATTATAGGAAATGCTGTTGTGCAGAAATAAATGATTAGCAAAAGTGTTCAATTCTGAGAAAGATGAGTACACAACAAGAATCCAGATGGTGGATATACGGAATGTCTTACTTCTAATATTTGCACAAAAATGGCACTTAATTTTTAGGTTATTGCTGATTAGACAAATCTTTGTTTACATTACTGTCTGTATCATTGAATGGATGCTGATGCTACCGAGAATGGAGTAAAAAGTACAGACATCATCATATCAAACTGGTAACACCTACAATAGTCTGCATTATTAACAGATTGGACACTAATAGTGTAGATCTCTTATAAACGTAAGGAACCTGGCTATACTCCAAGTGTAATGTGGATGTTTACAAAATACAGTTTCTTATTCCGGGGGGAATACATTTGACAGATAAGCAATTTATTTTCCCAAAAACTGAATAAACTGTATAAACAATTTCAAGGGCTATACATTTTTTTAATGAAAGTAATTTATTATTGTATGCAATGCAGTATTCAGTGCTTTATCCAATGAAACACAACTAAACTTTGCCTTTTGTTATTTCAGCAAAAGTAAGCACTTGTTTGAAACAAACAGAATTATCTTCAATAATGCTGGCTTGATGTATTTACAATATGATATCACATCCTTAGTAAGCACACAACACTTACAGACTCGATTTGGTATGGTTCAAATAGTATAAACTTAGCCATCAGTACTATCTAGAAAAAGTAAACGAGACTTCATTTGTGGTGTTAATTTCCACATCCATAAAAGCATAAAACGACAATAAAATGTAAATATATTGTAATAAATGAATAGAACACTTTATTTCCAAAAGTGTATAAAATTTAAAAAATAAGAGGAAAAGTTGAAATAATTTATATTCTGGAAACTGATTGATGAAAACCTATTCAGGTCTGAATGTAGTCAGATCAATGGATTCTTTTAACTATGATCACTTTTATAATAACACATTCAGTATATAAGTTGATTACGAAACAGTCATGTGAATACTCTTAAGTATTGTGCATAGTGCTCTGACATATGTTATGGGAATACTTGTCAAAAGGTTAAGAATGGATAATTTACTTTAATAAAGACCTATGTGTATGAAAATGTACTAGGGGGATGATGCAAGTTTTAAGTAAACACAGCGTTTTGAATAAGTGTAGTCGTTGGGATGAGAGCAGTAGTTGGAAGGAAGGGAAAACATGTTTAAAAAACAAATTGAAAAGCGATTGATTAACAATAGATAATTGCACGATGGAAGGAGAAATCACAAATATATTTGTTTAAAAACAGCGTCCCAAACATGTGTTTGGTTTTCAAAATACTTGTCCCTGCTTGTACAATGCAAAAAAGTGGCATTTATAATGGCATTGTCTATTTGTGTAATAAGTTAACTTCGTAAAATATAAAAAAATACTATCTGATTTGTGATACCACACATGTGCATGCGAGCTGCACAACCATGATGCCGTTTCCCCTATGACAGTTAAAAGTTTCATTATGTTAAAATTTTCCACAAACAGTACATTTTAACACAAAATCGTTCTGCAATGTCAAAAGCCGGTTAAAAAAACTTTCTAAAGGTTATTTATGCCTTAAGAATAACATGTGCTTAGAAACCGGGATGTTGAAATGAGAAATATTATATATGATAATACATAACTGTAGTTAAATACAAAATTTAAAAATTTTACTATATTTTCCAAAGTAATAATAATAAAACAATCTGTGCTATAAATAAAGTATACCATATTACAGTGATACCCAGCTTACAGTCAACCTGCATATTATAAGTGTGTTCTCATTTTGTTAAATCATTTCTAAGCAGATGTGTAAATATAGAGATAACACTGTGCTGAGCTACAGAAATAAACATTGCCCTGAGTTAACACAAACAACATTGATTGATGGGTGTTTGGTTTTTGTAGGGCAATAACTTACATAATGTTTCTTAGTTATCTGTTCTCAGAATCCCCACTCCTATTCCCTCTTCTGTCATCATACCTAATTTTATTTAATTAAATTAAAAAATTTAATTAATTAATTAAAAAAGTAAAAGGGTGTCTTCAACCCTTTTACTGGATGTTTAATTTGATCACCCATTGAACAATTTAAACAGTTATAATATTATCGTGTTACATACTTTTGATTTTTAAATTTAACAAAATGTTGTGTCTTTGTGTGTGAGTTTCAAATTGTAGTTTAAATTCTATTTTAAATTTATTTTTGTGAATATTAATTAAATGGGTCCTAAAAGAAGTACTTGTAATAATGGAAGTAAAATACAAACTTTGACTATTGAACTAAAAAAAGCTACAGTATGAACTGAAAAAATATACAGTATTAACTTGTCCTGTCTGTATATATATGACATAATTACATTTGTATGAATTTAGTTGAAATAAAGTGTGACTTCTGTTCTGTGAATTTTAACAATTCTTCATATTTGACATATTAATGGTGAGTATTCAATTATTTTTTTTTCTATGGAACAAATTAAAATGTTTTTTGTAAGTCATGTAAAATGTTTCTTGTATTGTAAACGCTTACTCGTACAACAGTCTGCTCACGTAAGTCTTAGTTCTGGAACGAATGAAGACCGTTAACAGGTGTACCATTGTATTTTTATCAATCCCGAAAGTAGTTCTATTTCTGTTATCCATATATTCTGTCATCCGTCACTTCAATGGTCCCAAGAATGATAGTTAATCAAGACTCCACTGTATGTATTTTACATTATTTCTCTATACACTTGCTAAACCAAGATGCCACTATTTTACCTGAGATAATGCTACACCTAGAGCTATACCAGCTATAGTATACAAATTTCGTTCCGCCCATGATCTTACTACTTCAATGCATCCACTGGTCCATACTTTTTTACTAGCTTCTGCAACCTACACAAAAAAAGCACAACATAAAATTAATAATTATAGTATTTAAAATTTAGACACAAAACTTTTCTTCACATAAAAATTGATGACAACAAATACTCACAGAATTTGAATCTTTAAATTCTGAAGAATTTGCACATTATTTCCATTAATAAATAAAATTCTAATTACTTAAAAATAGCTTAGTATGAATTACAAACCATTATTTTACAAGGTGTTTCAGAAGAAATTTTCCATTCTATACAGGCATATTTGTCTCATCAAAATAATGAAAAACATCCAAATAAATATATATCCAAAAATGCTTTGTTAGAAAGTTTACAGTTCATTTAACGTGTGTTTATTTTTTAATACCTTCATTTTGCCATACTGCACTATCTAACAAGATATTTTTGGCCAAGCACACGATATATGAATTGGAACATACATTCATTAGATTTTGCCGTGTATTATTTTTTCTATTCCCCAAGGTGAAATGAACACTGGGAAAAAAAATTAGACTTGAGAGGGCTGTGGAATAGAAAGCAACAGTGACCATGAACATGCTTTCTGAAAATGACTTTCAATATTGTTTTGACAATTACAAATTTTGTATAGAAGTGTGAAGGGATCATGGAGGAGAGAATACTGAAAGGGGATAATATTAAAATTGTGAAAAATAAAAAATAAGCATTTTATACAATTAATCTGGGTTTTTTCAGCTGCACTTCATATTAACCCTAGGGAGTTGTTTGACAGACTATGCATATTATTTGTTTGCTTCCCCCCCACACACACTTTCCTGTGGGTAATACATGGCAACATTCCCAGCCTGTTGATTTTCGAAGGCAAGTGAATATAGATTAAGTGTTTCTCGGTAATACATCTTAGTCAAATATGTGAATCAATAACTTGTGTCATTTTCATTTGCCAAATTTGAACTGCCCTATGTGCCAGATCATTGCTGCAATTCTACAAAAAGATATGAATCTAGCTACAATGGACATACCACAGCTCCATGGGAGGAAGAAGTACAGTTTTTGTACAGCACAAATAAGCATAATTATCTAGTATTTCTGCAGTCACTGTAAAGAGGTTACGTGCTTGGAATACCAGAGACATTGGTGTGCCACACTATGTTGTGAACATGCATAGGTATTACAATCTATGCTTAGTTTCTTGAAATTAAAAATATTTTGTAATTACAGTAACATTTTTAACCAAAATTAAGGGGGCCGAGATGTTTCAGATTCAAAATTTTTGAAGAATGGAAGCTACACTTCACATTGAAATACAAAATGTTTATGCAAAATGTATTTAACTGAAACAATCTAGAGTACAGTACTGTACCTTAATTCATTTGTTACGCATTAAAAAGGTTATATAACTGTACATGCTATACCAGCAGGTATTTTCCAAGTGTAGTTTCCAGTATTAATGGTTACAGCACTTATCAAATGCCTCTTTATACTACATTAATTAATAAATGGACCTTCTTATGCCATTTTTTATCACACATTGATGTATAATACATGTAATATACATTGCTAGTGTTACGTCCTAGCACCCTAAGTCGAGACATTGAACCAAAACAAATCTGCTTTGAATGTATTCCTTAACAGCAACAGCTGGAGACACTTCACAGGTACTGTCCAGTGCTGATTGCATAATTGTACTGGGTAGGCTTTGTACTTACAGATTACAGTTGAAGTTGGTTAAGTGATCATAGTGTACTGTACTATACATATTTACAGTACATTTTACAGCCTGTTACATATTACTATATTTATTATGGTTAATAGCAATGTTATCTATATAGTAACAGTGCAGTAGACATTTCGTAAATCAGTCTTCATTTGTTTAGACACCACACAGATGTTTTCATTTGTATCTCAACTAAATAAGCGTATTTTTTAGAGATCTGTGGGGCTCCGAATTTTACGGATCGGGTTGAAAAGTCCGACTTCAGTTCGGGCCAACCTTACAATTCAGGTCGGCCCAAGTAAATATTAAGTTTTAATTTAGGCAATCGTGTACACAATACACATACATATTTTCATTACCAAAATATGTAATATACAAATAATATAAACAGAGAACAGTTTAATTATCATCAAAGGTCATGTCTACACCACTCATAATCACTCTATTTGTATTACTCGACAAAGCCAATTGATGACCTGTCAGTGAGTGCAATATTGTCGATTAATCGTTTTATTTATTGTGCTGCTAAAATGAGAAGGGACCAAATGGACTGTGCATGTTTACAAATATAGTTTCCTTGTCTGGCCTGGTCAACACAATGCCTTGTAAAATAAATATGTGAATATGATTGACAACAGTACACAATCAGTTCAAAGAATCTGCAGGTGTCCTTTTTTCAGAATGTATGGGTTCATGACTATGTTACAAAAATAAAGACGTAATTTTTTGAAAGACAAAAATCAAACGAAAATACTTAACACTATGATTGTAAATGAGAAATTCAATTTTACCACTATTACTTTATTTGGATGCACTGCTAACAATTTATTTATTTATCCACAATTTACAAGCATGGTTCTGACTAACCAGTAACACACAGATGTCTGTGTCCAACAAAATAAGTTCAACCAAAAAAAACTTTACTTCTTCCTGAAAGCCTTATCTTATTAATCTTAACTTTAGCCATAAAACTCTGTAAATGTCTGACAAGTAAAATTAAGTATTTAATTAACATTTAAATTCCGCAAGTTCAGCTTAAGCGGAAAAATCGCTCTAAACTGTATCAAAAAGTAAATATTATTTTGTATTTCTGTTACGCAATAGTTTAACACTTTGGCCGTGCACATGAGGATGGTTAAACCTGTTTTTTTTTTTAAACTATTACAGTGCAGTGTTGCCGGTTGTTACTAGCCTGCAGGGAAATTTCTGTAAATTGTTTACTATATTCTTTTGAAAAGAATATTGTGTTTACATTCAAGAAAACTATAAAAATATG
Source organism: Callitettix versicolor (assembly GCA_022606455.1). NCBI lineage: Eukaryota > Metazoa > Arthropoda > Insecta > Hemiptera > Cercopidae > Callitettix > Callitettix versicolor. The sequence continues at coordinate 35,152,186 of CM040182.1, forward strand.
CATTGTTAAAACTATAAAAACACAATATGGTAGTTTCATGTTTAGGTTTTCGTACAGTAATTTCAGGTGAAATACATTATTTTAGTTAGTGTCTTGTGCCGTATTCATTCAGAAATTTTTGTTTTATAAATAGTTAAAATTTAAAACTACAAGCGTAAAAAATATTTTGCATTTAACCTTTTGCATTAAATTTGCATTAATTTTTTAGCAATTATGTAAGCAATAAATCTTGAAAATTTCATTAAAAAATACTAACATTTGACAGATAAATAAATTTATTTTCCAAACAAAGGGGAAAATACTGTATTTTTAAGAATAAGTGATTTCAAGGGCTATACATTTTTTAAAAAATAATTTTTTGTCATATGTAATGCAGTATTCAGTATCATTATCTAATGAAAAAGAAAAAACTCTGTCTCTTGTGTTAATTTATTTGTTGATACTTTAGCAAAAGTAAAACTTGACTTTGTATTATCTTCACTCGATGTGTTTATAATACGATATCGCTACCTTAGCTAACAGTCAGGACTTATAGACATGATTTGGTATGTCTCAGTGTAAACTTAGCATTCAGTGTTATTGAGAAAGACTGAAAGAGTAAATCGGACTTCATTAATGTCCATAAAAGCTTAAAATAACAATAAATGTAAATATACTATAATAAATAAATGAACTTCTTTTCATTTCCAGAAGTGTATAAAATTAATAAGTTAAGAGCAAAAAATGATGAAATAATTTATTTTCTGAAAGCCGATTCTATGATCGACCTGTAGCAGTACTTACACATCTTTTGTGCACTGATATAATAAGTCCATGGTGGTGTTCAGTCAGACCAACAAAGCCCGTTTTAAATCGATCTACGACGGTATTCACACAACTTTTGCACACAGATATAATCAGTCTATGGCAGTACTCAGTCAGACCAACAGAGCCCATATTACATCAGCTCGTGGTGGTATTTACATATCTTTTGCGCGCCAATGTAATCAGCCCATTGATGGTATTCACAAACTTCTTCGTGATGATCAAAACGTTAAATTTAAAATGAAGAAAATTTTAATTCTATTTTATTTTTTTTAACTCAGGCCTATCTAAAAATGTGATGGGTTCCCCATTTAGCCCAACTCGACCTGAAAAGCCCGAGCACCGAAAAAACCCAACAGGCCTGAACTTAACTACAAAAATCTGGCCCGCAGACCCCTAGTATTTTTACCTGGTAGTTACAGTACTGTACTGCATTGAGAAAACAAAAGAGTGAGTGAGGGTGATGAGCCACTGTGCCTGTGATGCACTTGGCCAATTTGTGTAAGCAAAAAAGTTACTCATCGAGTCTTTGACACTCACATGACAACATTTGGTCTATGTATAAACCAATTACTACATTCAGTTTTTTCTCATTTCAGATATTGTTACACTTATCCACATTTTGGATAACCTGACTTTAGTGAAAGAGGGTTTATACTTTCTACTTTAATATTACTTATAAACACATTAGGTCTAAGGTTAATAAAGCCTAAATGTCTTAAGTTTAAATATTAAATATGAATAAAATACTTACTGAGGATTCTTGCACACCATATCCGCACATGATGTTTACCAATCCACTCTGTAACACATATCAACAATAAACATATATTTAAATAAAATTTAATTTTGTAGTATTTCTTTTTAATCTAGTAATAAGTATTTAAATTTACAAGTACTTTTGGGGACCAAAAACAAAAAATAAAAAATAATTGCAACATGCCACAGATCTCCAGTTGATGTAATGAAACCAAATTTTCAAGAATAATTTATTTATCTTAAACTTCTTTAAAATCCAATTTTATCATCATAATTAGCATAGAAATCTTTATATATTACCATTTATAAAACTTTCAAATTACAATGAAAATAAACCATGACTGCCAAAAGGTTCATTTTTGTGATTCATTTAATGATTAAAATGGTGAAATCTGATTAAAAAAGTATAATGTAAAATATTTATGCTTTGTTTTAATCGAATTAGCACTATTTGCCCACTAATGGAATTACCCACTAATGGGTGAATGGATTTTGCTAAAAAACACACTTGTCTAAGCTATTAGCAAAATTGATTTTTGTGACATTCAAATTAAGTCGGCATAAATTAAAACAAACTAGAACTGAGACCACCATTAGGTTTAATTTTGTATTTTCAACAGAATTTAAAAATTTTAAATGTTCATCTACACAAACTTTAACTGTGATTATGATGGTGAAATCCAATTTTCAAAAAAGTGTAAGATAAGAAAGTTATAAATTTCGATTGGAAGCCATTTTGAAATTATTCAACAGATTTTGCTGGTTATGGAACTTGTTCAACCCATTGCAATAGGCCACACCAAAATAGATTTCTAATAGCTTTAACAAATTATTAAAACCAATAAGAATAACATTTTGCAATAGGTAATCAGTAGCTTTCGTTTTAACAATAAAACTTATATGTAAATATATTCAAGCTAAAATTAAATAAACTAATGTTAAAAAATAATAATCTTTATGATGTTAATGTTTAAATTAACATGAAGAAATAAATGATTCGATTAACAATTTTTATGAATAATGTAAAGAAAATTGAAATGAAAAGTTTGGGTAACAATAAATGTTATACAACTACCGAAATATCAGTAGCATTGATGCAACATGAAAATGGAACTCCACACTTCTCTACACTCGGAGAACTGCAGTTAAAATATTCATTCTTTGACCAATCCATGTAGCCTTCTGAACTTAAACCACAACAACGGAACTGTAAACAAATTCATAAATAAAATTTATATTGCACACTTAATAGAATTTATTTAATATTTAAAACAACATTTCCTTGTTTCTATACTTTTAGGCATTAACCCCTTCCTTAATCAGCCAAATTCATAACATATTTTCTGGATAGCACTCATATTTACCCCAAAAACACTTTACAAGATGAAAAATGAAGTAACAATAAATTAGAAAAAATAACCTATCTCCCCTAAATGATTTCAAATGTTGTATGGCACATTTCTATTTTACTTTATCCAACCTTGTCAAATGTGATTAAGCACATGGTTATGTATAAACCATGAGTCTTTGCCCTTTCATAACCCCAAATATCTAATGTTGACTGCATTTAGTATCAAAGCATTTAAAGATATTTGTACAAAAGAAGAAGATATTTACCTCTTGCTGGGCAAAATCGATAAGGTTTTGTAGATCAACATCATCTCTATATGTATGAATTATCTTATCTGTGAACGATTCCTCCAAAACAGATTGCATTGTATGTGGAAAAACAAAACCAACAATAGCCACAGCCATTTCCAAAAGGAAAAGTATCAATAAACATAATGAGTACTGAAACATATAATAAGCCAAATAAAACACAACTACACCACAGAAGTAACTTCATTATTACTGTTTAATTGTGCTGGTACATTTTTTTAATACCTTATAATAAAAAATTGACACAATTAATTATTATCAAGAAATTAATTAAATAATTACCATATTATTAGTCATCTGCTTGGAAAACGGCCTGCTAAGAACACCAGTGGGACAGAGAGAGATGCAAGAGAGATTGGATTCCCACTCTCTCATCCTAGCTCCCTCCTTTTCTTTCACTCTCACTGAGTAGTAACAGTTTGTAAACTCATATTGGCAGACTCGTGTCACTGTACTGTTGAAGGGAGCTGGAGGGGTAACCTCCTACATGAGCGAGAAATTCTCATGCAGGCCGTTTACTAAGTGGCTGGACTACAGTATACTTCATTAACTGATGTACAAAATGATCCACAACTTTCATCCAACCACAACAAAATGTAGATCTCTACTTCACTATTTTTCTAGTCAATTTTTTAATAATATTTCAACGAATACTGACATCTGCAAAAGAAACCTAATGACTAACAAATTTTGTTAGTACTATAATGACTGGTTTTGCAAATATTGTGACCAAAAACTAATTCTGACTAAACATTAAATTTATATATTACATCATTGAAAATGCAGTTTGTAGTTGAAATATGTTCATTAAATTGATCTCAAAGAAGTTTTATTCTTTGACACATAACAAATTAGCTAAGAGAGTTTATCAGATTATATTTAATAGCAATCTACAGTCACTACAAATATTTATTCTGTTTAAATATTGAATTTCTGAACAATTTTAGAGATAAATTAGAAATGAATGTATCATATACATATGCGTTGAAGTGATACACATATGAACATATCATCTAGCCGCCTCGGTGGCCTAGTTGATAGCGTACTGGGCTTCCACCTTGAGGACCCAGGTTCGATTCCCGGCCAGGGCTTGGCATTTTAATAAGCTATAAATTATCCCATCATCTGCATTAGCCCAAGTGTGCACAATAGTCGGACGTTAAAAAAAAAAAAAAAAAATATGAACATATCAAATTATAATTAAGTTATACTTTCCAAAATGTAAGTCTAACCACATCTCAAGATAAAAATATTTGGAGAGATTTTAGGTGTACCTTTCAGTAAAATATTTATACTGTATTTTGGCATGAAAACACTAATAAACAGTTTCAATTATCATGATTTTAAAACAATTTTAAAAAATCCAAGCATGTGTCCATTTAAATTTGTTACATTCCTATTTAATGTTACTTTTTTAAATGAAAAGATACTTTAATTACTAAAATACAGTATTACAACAATTCAATAATTAATTTCATTCTACTGTAACAGACTACATTATTATTAAGTATTAAAAATAATTTTAGTATTTTTTTCAAGTTGTTTTAACAGTAACTCTTAACAATGATTAAGTAGGCCTAACTGATTCCTTGAATTTATAGAATAGTATAAATTTCGTATTCTCCAAATATTCATTGAGCAAATAAGCCATTATTAACAGGCACTCACATCAAACTTTGTTTCACATCTGGCTTAATAAAAATAATTATTCTTTTGAATAAGTAATATATTATTTCCTAATATTTACATTTAAGTAAGGTATTAATTTTAAGAACCAAACTATGGACGGGTATTTATGCCTCCTGTAGGTCCTTCATACTTTGTATTATATTATGTATAATTTTTTTGGAAATAAATAAATAAGCTGAACAAATTTACAAAATTGATTAGAGGATATGGAAAAAAGCGTTTTTGAAAAAAACAATTTTTATTATTTTTCTCAGTCATAACGTATTAAATGAGGAGTAATAATTATAATGTGGAGTTATTTACATGTTACACAGATATTATTACTTTTATCTAATATCATTTATAATAATGTTTTTAAACGTAATAAACAATACAACTAAATTCAAGCAGTTAGTGAATTATGCATTTTTTAAATGTATGCTGGAACAGAATATCACACCAGTTATGAAGTCCGATCGGTTATAAGGTTTTTGTTGACAGAAAACAACAACCTACTTGAAATTTATCGGGAACTTTGTAAAGTGTACAGAGACCACATAATGGGTAAAGGTGGAATGAGACAGTGGTGCATTGTTTAAAAAGTAACCACATTAATATTCACAATGAAGAATGAAGATTCCGGACCAAGCATTGTGACTGATGAACTGGTGTCGAAAATGAATGCAAAAATTTGTGAAAACCATTGCATTACAATTTTGGAGCAATTTATTATATGAAACTACAAGTGATAAGTTAGATTACCTTAAATTTTGGCCAGAAGAGTACTAAAATTCTTGTCAGAAAACCACAATAAACAGAGTCTGGCAGCATCATTGATATTTCTCGAGGTTTACAACAAAGATGGTGATTCACTTCTTAATCGTGTCTTAACTGTTTTAGCCTTGTGTAAAATATGTAATAAAACATTGTGAGAAAAAACAGACTATGGAGTAGAGACACAAAGTTCCCACAGCAAACCAAGAAAATGTTTGTAGACACACACCTCAAGAGAAATCATAGTAATCATTTTTTGGGATATGAAACGTATGCATTTTGTTAATTTTATCAAATGTGGTTCAACAATAACCTTTAAAAGGTATTGTGAAATATTAATAATTATATAAATAATTTTTTTTAAAATCACGTTTTTAAAATGAACTAAAATATATAAAATAAATTCTCATAAATTCATCAATCTATCGAGATTTACAAACCTATACAGATTCATAATTACACAGAGATTGTCTTCAAAATTTGTGATAGTGAATTTTTATAGATATTAAAATATTTGTACAATTAAAAACAAAAACCGTGGGGCGCTTAAAATTAGATAACTACTATTATCTATTAGCCTATAAGCGCCCCAAATTTTTTTGTTTTTAATTGTGCAAGTATTTTAATATTTATAAAAATTCACTGTCACAAATTTTGAAGACAATCTCTGTGTAATTATGAATCTGTATAGGTTTGTAAATCTCGATAGATTGATGAATTTATGAGAATTTATTTTATACTTTTTAGTCCATTTTAAAAACGTGATTTTTTTTAAAAAGTTTTTTTTATTTATATTATTATTAATTACTTTTAGTCTTGTTAATTATTTTTAAAATACCAAAAAAACGGAATGTTATCATTTATTTTTTTTGTATTTACTGTAAACTCTGAATATCAAAAGGTAAAATTAGAACATTAGCGTACTGCTAAATCTTTGACAAGTCAATGCAACTTTAAATTCTTTTTAAAAAACATATAAGCTTTGTAAAAAAATATAGGCTTCGGAACAAAACAAAATTACGTTTCTATTAAACTAGCCAATACACTATAAAAAAAGAATTGGTCAGGAATTCGAACCCACGCTCCCAACCGGGAACCAGAGCTTAAAGCTGGCGCTTCAGACCATTCTACCATACTTGTACTAAACAAATACAGCATTACTACCTATTGTAAGAAAACAGATGGAATGCCGTTATCATACCGAAATAATGGCCAAACAATTTCAGTAATAGTGCCCTTGGCACAGTTCAATATTTATAAATAAGCCAATATTATTATATTGTCATCAAGTTTTGAGCTGAATTTCAAACCTCTAGCTCATCAGGAAGTTACTTTAAAATCGATTGCAAAATTCCACTGCACAAAACCCATAGTTACTTAATAAAAACATGATAAAAAAGAAATGAGAACAGCAACTCAAAACAAGAATCTGGGAATGCTTAGTTCAAAGGCTTTGTTTTTTCACAACAATGTACACCCGTACTCAGCTAATCAACTTGGGAGTTCTTGTATGGTTTTGGTTGGGAAGTGTTCCTCTATTCTCCCTACAGTCCAGATCTGGCGTCACTCAACTACCACTTGGTTTCTGCACATGAAGACTTGGCTCGTAACCATGATGTGAAACTGCAGGAAGGCATAAACCTTTGACAATGGTATCAACAAACCTGATGCACCACCATGATAAGTGCCTCAATTTGAATATAGATTAAGTAAAGTAGCTTAATGGTGTAGAGCAGCTTAATAATTACACATAATAAAAAATGCTTCCTGTCACTTTAATTTGTTTTATTCCAAAACAAAAGTTACTTTCTGGATAGCCCTTGTATAAATAGAACATCTCAAACTTTTATAAAGGTTTGACAGCTTGTTTAAAAATTTGTCAAATGAGACAAAAAAGGTATTTTTTTTAATTTAAAGCAATAAGATACTGAATATGAATAGAACCTATATGATTTCAAGTTATCAAGGTTTCACTGTACATTATTAATAGTATAGCTTATAAATTAACAGGTGTATGAAGAAAAATTACTTACAAACTTTAGAAGGCAGGTATTTTCCCTAAGGGCACCAACACAGCCAGCAAAACTGACTACAAAAACTACTCCGCCAGCAATAATCAAAACCAAAGAGATGTTGAGAACTACATCATAAATTGTTTCTACTTTAATCAAGCCATTTACCATGTCTGGCCATTTATCCAAGAAGGCGTATGTTCCAATTCCTATTAGAAGGCCTCCAAATAACTGAAAAATATATTAGAATTTTAATTTTTTGTTTAAACCAATGGCAATTTTATCACAAAAAGTCAATTAATTTTAAATAATAGCAAGATTTATAAATAACTAAAATGTTAGTCATTTCACAAAAAAGACTAAATATAATTAATATTTTGTATATGCATACAATGTAACTTTTATAACCAAACTAACTGGAACCGGAGGTCGTTTGGATTACCAAATCGTTCAAATTATAAAACATAAATGTAAATAGGGTTAATAATAGTATTAATTATACAGAACTGTATTTAAATGGGGGGTAAAAATAATTTCTTTTATTTAACACATTAGAATATTATTTTGAACACAAACATGAAAATCATTCTTGGAAATATTGTTCTAGTGGAAATAAGTGATTAGAAAAGTGTTCAATTCTGAGAAGAATAAATTTGAAGTACATAATTTTTGAGAATTACACACCAAGAATGGTGTGGTATTCACAGAATGTCTCACTCTCAATATCTGCACTCAATATCTCATTTCTCAATATCTCAATTTTCACTCAATATCTGCATGAAAATTTCTAACTAGAAGTTTAGAATTCAGTAACTAAATTTTCTGCACTTCTAAATTTTAGGTTATGTCCGAGTAGCAAATTTTTATGATGCATTAATTTGCAAGTAGCGCCAAGCAACATTAACATTGCCTAACAGCACAATATTTCCTACATAAAACATGACTGACCCAGACAGGCTACAGTTGTACTCTAATCGACAAAACAGGAAATAAGAAATACAAAAAAAAGAAGTTTTGTACATGCAAACACAAAAACCAGATTAAAAAAATGAAAAGATATTACTTTGAGCAAGACTTTGTATGTAACCTTGAAGAGATTAGGGAAAATATCATTCAGAGTGTATATTTATACACTTGTCATAGAGTATATTTTATTGATAAGTTTTTTTTTCATTTACCTACTTATTAAGGTATGGGCTTACTACTACACCTATAAAACCCTTCATTTTGACAATCATAACACTACATTTTTTTGAAAGCCAGTTCCACAAAATAATTTTTGTGTACTGACTAGTAGTTCAGACCTAGTTATTTTCACAAGTAAGCTTTAGACAACTTATATTTAATGATAGAACAATATTTATATGCTAAGATTAATTGAATATTTTTCTTCAGAGATTATTGTGAGGTCGTAAGAAATGTCATAGAGTGTTGTAAACTTTCAAAATTCAGTCAGACTGGAGCCTGTTAGTAGTGTCTTAGCACTTACTTTAAAGTAAGTGTAATACTTATCAGTTTACACTTTCCTTTTGATATTCAATAGGCAAGGCTTCTGCTTCTGGCTTATATTTTTTTTATGACAATGATAGATCGAGAGGATATAAAAAATTTAACATTCATTGTGCACTACGAGGTGAGGCCCATTCCTCCATCTTAGTTGGGGCTAGAAATAATAGACATTATGGAAGAGTCAGTAAGGTTAATTTATGCACTTTGATTACAAAGCAATTAGAAACACATATAACTGATTTAAATGTTGTAGCTCTATGGAGAGTTTGTATATTGGTCTTTTATACCAAACATTCCTTTGAGAAGGATGGGAGGGATGAGACGTGTGCACACTCAAGAACGGACTTTAGCACCTACACACAATACAGGATGAAAACGGATTCATATTGGCCTGTAAAAAGGATCTGTATCAATATGACTAAAACGTAAGACGCATACCTATCCCAAGCCGAGGTGGAATAAAGTATGTTGACGGCTGCATGGCTAAGGAAGAGCTTAGCATATTTCAGAGTATATGAACTCTGAATACCAGACGACCTCCAGTTTCAATGTAGCCTTACATGTATATTTGGGGCTCTCTACAGGTGGACACCTTTTTCCTTTAGCTATTTGTGGAATCTTGAACGGAAACTAAAGTTGTAATCCATAAAGTCAAAACACTGAGGGGTGAGAATCTGAGAAAGGAGGAAACTGGAGGTTGTATTTAATCTTGTGAAACCCACCAGTTGTGGATTGCAGCAGAATGTGGAACTGCTGTACTGACCCATTCAACCTGCAGAAGGATGAGAATACCTAACCTACATCACTTGCAACCTGATGTCAAGTTAACCTACATCACAGTGAGGTGGCAATTTCTGTTTTACAGATGTTGCTTCAGTAGGAAGGAAGCTGATATCGCTCTTCAGCTGAGAATCTTATTAGAAAAATTAGAAATAATTTTATTTGAAAATAAAGACAATTTACAAGTAAAATAAGGTATTGCTGATAGATAAAGATCCCCTCTGAAATTCCATACAGGTAATTTAGATGTACACAAAGGCAAAAAGTGATAAGTTATTGGAGGATTTAAAACATAATCAGTTAAATATTGTAAACTAAATGTACTCACAATATTCAATTAATACAAATATTAATATGGCATACAGAAGGCTACTTGAAGCAACTTCATGACAGTCAACCACTCAACCAGCCCAAGAAGTTTGATTTAGGCATAGAAGAATTATATAGTCAAATACTGTCTACTTCATTATACTTCTTTGTTGAAGTTAGAATAAATTAGTTAAATCAGTAATAAGCATATACTTCAACCAAACTTTGGAGAAGCCAGTGTGTTACCAGCTTCCACTCAGTACAGATTTTAATGCATATGAGTTATTGTACACATTTTATTTGTTATAATTGTTTAAATGAATATTAAATTAATTGTAATAAAGTTTTTTTTTAAAAACAATTCACTCAAGTCTCTCAACATAATTTACATGCACGCACGTGCGAGCACACATACTCTCACACACACACGCCATGTGCACATGCACACACATATCAAAAAAATACAAAAATATCAAATATAATACTCAATCAGTTTCTTTTGGACCGTCAAGTCCAGCTGAAGTACTATTAGTACTTGAAAATCTAAAAAATAAAAATGTTGGTATAGACCGTATTAATGCAATTACCCTGAAAAATATTAGTACTATTATTTGTGCTCCTCTAACTTGTATTTGCATACTTGCTTTGGCTTTTCTCATAATGTTTGTACCACAACGCTTTATTATGTGCCGCTGTGGTACATATAACAATAATATAAACAAAATATAGAAGTGCAGAAACTACATTGTTAAAAAAAAATCTAAAATAAAAGTAATCCACATAACCTCAAAATTACTACTGTGTGATAGTAGCTAACATGTTTTCATTCCAAAAACAATTAATTAATGCTTTTTATTAATAATGAGAACACTAGCAACATTAGTTCTTCACACAATACTAATTTCACACAAAGCTGTATTACTTAGGTCCTTAATTATTTTATTTTTTAAAGTTTAAATATCACTGCATAGTAATAATTTTGAGGTTATACGGGTCACTTTCATTTACGAACTTCTAGTAGTTTCCACACTTTTTTAATTTGTATAATTACTGTGGATGTAAAAAGCTTTTTGGCCCAAAAATTATAAAAAAAGCCAAAACAGATTAAAGTGCATAACTACTTAATATTCTGTAGGTTAATATCTCTTAACTGAATTAAATGGTATTTATGAGCTTTCACTTGTTTTACTAAAGTAATGATTTTTAAAGATTTTTTATCATCTTTGTTACTGAATAATGAGATATTCACCCACGGAAGATTAAATTTCTTAATTTAATCTTATACAATGATAAGTTATGATTACATGCAATTTTTAACTGAACTATATTCAGATGTCATTGCCATTTACATCATTGCATGGAGGTTTACATCACGTTACATTTACTACAACAAGGTCATCCATCGAAATATTGTTCATATGCATTATCATAATTTCATTCAGTATATTAATTGGTTTTATAATGATAAAGTGGATAATAAGCAGTGTAAGTTGTTTTTGATTTTTCAGTAATTTTTTCACTGTCTAGTAATTGGACAGGTTTTGTCACCTGTCCAAAACATAAAAGCGCGCAAAGTATGGGAAGAACAATAAAAATTGAAAATAAACAAAATTACTACTACAAGTAGATAACATATTTTGTATCATTAAAACGATAAAGAAATATTTTTAAAAAAATACTCAATAACCTAACTGACACTGTTGTTGGATGGAAAATCTAGCTGACACAGATGTTAGGTGAAAAACCTACTTAATTATAGGGATGCCATTTTCAGAACAATAAGTTGTTGTAGTAACTGATTGCCTCATTAGCAGTAAATTGTAAACAATCTAGTAATTTTCATGATATGAAAACAGCAATGACGTTATAATATAGTTCCATTAAGAACAGCATATAACCATACATAATCTTTATAAACAATTTTATTTTTCACGGGTGAATATGTGTTAAATGGATAAGGTATGTAATAAAAAAAAATATTCAAAAATCACTATTTGAAAAAAAACAACCCTTTTTGCCTAGATATCGATAAAGTGATATTTGTTAAAGCATGGCAACTGTTACTTGTGAACTTTGCGATTTGCTTCATATTGTTAGTTTAGGTTGGGATTACAATCTTGTTTTCTATATTCTTTTATAAATCATAACATGTTTAAAAAACTGGGGGTGAATGTTGGTGATGATGCATATTGGACACTATCGGTCCATTGTAAAATAAGAACTTGTTCAAGAATGTTCTCTCAGCCTCTCTCACCCCAATTCGAGTACTTAATCTACAAGAGGTGCCCCTGTTAAGCTGAGTAACCCTGTGGAAGGTTGAGGTTCTAATCCCAGCGGGCAACTGGGTGTGCTGGGGGGTGAGGATTCTCAGTTATGCCTAGCAGGCTGGGGGAAGGTACTCCGAAGATAAACCAAATATGGAGTCAGTATGGAGAAAATGTTACGGTGCAGGGATTCGGACACCCAGTATTGGCATCTGTCAGGAGTGGGAAAGCGGGCTCCAGGACATCATCAGCAAGCAACCGCAATGAAAACAATCTGGTGAATCCACCCTCTAAGGAGGCTGACCATTCAAAGACTGGAGGAGATCCTTTTAAAAAGAGTTCAGTAGTAGTTAGATCACCACCTATGAGCAGAAATAGTAATTCCGACAATAATGTCAGTCAACAAAGTAGCTCTGGTAATATCACTACAAATGAAAATTATGAACTCCGAAGGCGACTCATACAAGTAGAAGCCCTAGTTGAGTCACTCAATAAGAAACTCTATGTTCTTGAAAAGGAAAACAATGAACTAAAAAAGCTGTGGATGAGAAATTACACAAAAATCTCGAGGACAGCAATGTACCCCAATTATTGTACAGATGAAGAAGAGCTTTCAAGAGAAACAGACTGGGTGATAAAAAAAAGAGATCAAATAAAAAAAGGAAAATTCTGTCTTCACCAGAAATATAAAAAGGAAATGCAGACAACTGCAAGTGCTTCCCTACAAAAATCTAAGGAATCTAAAGAACAAGCACCACCACCTATAAACATAACTGGCTTGACAGACTACAGTGTGATAAGGACACTGATACAATCAATTACTGACAAGGAGTACAAGGTAACAACTTTAAATAACGGTATTTGGAAGATCAACACACCAGACCCAGTTACATATAGGACTATGACAGCGAAACTGAAAGACAGCGAAATTCAATGGTACACATATGTAAATAAATCACACAGACCAATTAAAGTTATGGTACGAGGTCTTCATGAAAGCTGTAGTAAAGATGATATTATAAAAGATCTGAAAAAGAATGGCTATAAAATTGTAGACACTGTTAACATTATAAAAAAAGAGAGAACAACTGATTCAGCAGGGATTGTAAACATCAGTAAAAGAGGACTATCATTATTTATGTTGACTTCTGAAAATAATGAAGATGTTAAAGACATATACAAAATAAAAACAATTCTTCATATGAAGGTAAAAATTGAACCAGTTCGGGTAAATAGTGCACTCATCCCACAATGCAAGAGATGTCAAGGTTTCAACCACACTCAGAAGTATTGTTGGAGAGAGCCACGATGTGTCAAAATGTGCTAAAAATCATCTAACATCTACACGTTTGATGAAAAAATATAGCTGATATTTTTTTTTAATTGTAAAAAATATTTTAAATATATAAAAGTGATAGAACAAGGAAGACAGCCTAGGCTTAAAAATAATAAAACAAACTGGAATACTTTCCGGCAAATTGTTGAAGAAAATATCAACCTTACAGTTCCAATTAAAACACCTGAGCAAATAGAGAAAGAAGTAGATCTGCTTACAGCTGTCATATTGATAGCTCTCTGTTATATATAAACTGCAAAAAATTAGAACACAAACACGTAGACATCAAAGAAACCAAGGAAGAGAGGAAAACAAAAACTTATACAAAAATCGGGATGTCGCTAACTTGCAAAAAAGAAAAACTGAAGAAAAAATGACATATTCCCAAGTAATTGACAGAAGTATACAAGCATCGTCTCAAAACATGTGTACATTCGCAGATATAGTAAACAAACTTGAATTTATAAGTAAACAATTAGATGAACACAATACATTTAATAAAAACATACAAGATAGGTTTGACAGCCTGGAATTCAAACTAAGCAAACCTACAAGAAACAAGAAAGATTACAAACAACACACTTAGAATTGTAGAGTGGAATGCAAATGGTTCGATAACCCATATTCCTGAACCAAAAATTTTCTTAAACGTTAAATAGATATCTTCCTAATCTCAGAAAGTCATCTAACCAAGGGAGTGTCTGCAAAAATATATGGATATATTGGTTATCATGTGTTACATACATCTGGCAAGGCAAGAGGTGGATCATCTATACTCATGAAAAGAAATATTAAACACCATGAATGAATAAAAATAGAACAAGAAATGATGCAAATAACTACGGTTATAGTATATCTTGATTGATGTGGGCATTGTAATATCTCTGCCATATATTGTCCTCCAAGGTTTAACCTAAAAATAACTGACTACACTAAACTTTTAAAATCACTGGGAAATTGTTTTATAGTAGGAGGAGACTTCAACTCAAAAAACATCTATTGGGATCCATATTAACAACGCTAAAAGGGAAAAACTTGCTCGAAGCAGGACTGGAACAAAGATGTGAATTCCATTCTGGTACAAAGCCAACATACTGGCCTGCAGATCCTTGTAAGATACCAGATCTTATAGATTTTTTTGCGTTGAAAGGATTGACAGGAAAATTCATTCATGTCAGTAGTAACGAGGATATGAACTCAGACCATTCACCTGTAATTATGACCCTAAGCACTACAGTGATAGAACAAGGAAGACAGCCTAGGTTTAAAAATAATAAAACAAACTGGAATACTTTCCGGCAAATTGTTGAAGAAAATATCAACCTTACAGTTCCAATTAAAACACCTGAGCAAATAGAGAAAGAAGTAGATCTGCTTACAGTAATCATCCAACAAGCAGCTTGGAATAGTACTCCACCTGACACGAGAGTACTGACTAGGGGTATTATTTACTGGATAGAAGTGAGAGATTGGCTAAGAGAAAAACGCAAAGCTCAAAAAACCTGGCAGAAAAATCGTACTCCAAACAATAAAACTTTTAAATTTCCTATGTAATAAATTAGTGTCTAATTAAAGAAATTAAAACTGAAACTATAAATATAATAATTCATGGTTTGACATCACAAAAAGATACAGACTACTCATTATGGAGAGTCACAAAGGATCTTAAGAGACCCATAAATCAAGTACCTCCCAACAGAAAAGAGGACGGCTCTTGGGCCAGAAGTACTAAGGAAAAAGCAGAATTGTTTGGATGTTATCTTGAAGCAACTTTTCAACCTCTTCACACACAAACAGCCCATGAAAATGTGGTAGCACACAGGAAAAATGACAAACAGGAATTAAAACCAGTTACATTACCAGAGTTACTTAGTGAAATAAAAAATATTGATGGAAAAAAAGCTCCTGGATATGACCTAATAACAGAGAATATAATTAAAGAGTGAGGAAGGAATTAGAAAATTATTGCACATTATCAATGCAACATTTAGATTGAAATACGAACCAAGGGAGTGGAAGGTTGAAGAGGTCATCATGATTTCTAAACCGGTAAAACCACCACATGAAACAACTTCATACAGGCCAATATCATTGCTGCCAATGATCTCTAAAATATTTGAAAAGCTCTTATTATTAAAAAAGGGATCTTATTATGACACATCAATTTGGCTTTAGAAAAAAACACTCAACGGTCCAGCAAGTGCATAGACTGGTTAATGTAACTGAAGATGCCATTGAAAATAAGAAAATATGTTCATCTGTCTTTTTGGATGTAGCTCAAGCGTTTGATAGTGTGGCATGTAGGCCTAGAGCACAAGCTGCAGAAAAATTTTCCCGTACAATTTTATAAAATCTTAAAATCGTACCTAGCTGATTGTTATTTTTTTTTTTTTTTTTTTTTTTTTTTTTTTTTTTTTGGTGTTAGGCTAATACAAACGATGAGATGATTTATAGAGTATGAAAATGCCAAACCCTGGCCGGGAATCAAACCCGGGTCCTCGGGGTAAAAGCCCAGTACGCTATCAATCATTACTTTTATGTCAGGTGTGAAGAGGAGTATTCTGATCTCAAGAAAATTGCAGATGGTGTTCCTCAAGGAAGTGTTTTGGGACCGGTATTGTATCTGATCTTTACAAGAGATATTCCAGTACCAAACAACGTTAACATAGCAATGTTTGCGGATGATACCACTATAATAGCTATCAAAGATTCTGTAGAAGAAACCACAAATAAATTACAAAGCTCCATCAATGCAGTGAGTAGCTGGATGAAAAGATTAAGAATAAAGATAAATGAGAAGAAATCGACTCATATTAACTTTACAAATAGAATAAATAATACTTTACCAGTAGTAATTGATTCACAGAAGATTCCTTATGCTAACACAGCCAAGTACCTCGGAATAACCCTTGATACTAAATTGAGATGGAGAGCTCACGTCAAGAAAAAAAAGGGATGAACTACATCTCAAAGACAGGAAAATGCAATGGTTACTGGGAAGAAATTCGGAGCTATCCATTCAAAACAAGCTGTTGCTGTACCAACAAGTGATAAAGCCTGTTTGGACCTATGGTATAGAACTCTGGGGCTGTACCAAAAAGACTAATTCAGACATTATTCAAAGATTCCAAAATAAAATACTCCGAAACATAGTAAACACTCCGTGGTACACAAGAAATGACGACTTGCACAAGGACTTGAAGGTGGACTTTGTCAGTGAAGTTGCAAAGCACAAAGCATATCCAACGACTTCAAAAACACTCCAACCACGAAGCTAGCAGATCTTTGGAAAACTCAAAATCAATAAGGCAGTTACAAAGAACGAAGCCTGTTGATCTACTGTATATTTTATTGTGATTTATTTTGCTGGAGGTAGCCACAGGGCTATAATCCATTAATTATTATTGTCAAAAGCTATATTACTTAGTCTATTGTTATAAAAAATATTACTAAAGGATGTATTATGAGTTGTAATTAAAAAAATCTTTTAAAAACTGTATTCATGTTTAAAGTGTATTGCACAAACAAATATGATCGAAAGATGTTGGCACGAAATTCAACATACAATTTAATATTAAAAAAAACTACTTTGCTATTTAACTCAATGTCATCTTAAATCCAAATATTGCAACTATAAGTGAAGAATTTACTATTTTTATAAAGCATCGGCTGTTTTATATCCACTGTAATATTCATTACAATGTTATTAAGTACTTTCATACAAAACCATGTTAGGTTATTCACACAATAAATCTGTGTTAGTTACATTCTAATCTTTATTAAATTTCTAAAGTTTTTCTTATTAATTACTTGCATTAATTAATTATTTTTGCAATAAAAAACAGTTAGCTACATTTTTTTCTTAAAAAAAAGTACCAATAACCTGACACAGTTGTTGGGTGTTTTTTTTTTATTCTGAAAGAAATACCAATAACTTAACTGACACAGTTGTTGGGTGGAGAACCTAACATGGTTCGTACATGATAAAAATACTTCTATTTAAAAAAAACAATATTCAATAACCTAACAGACACGGTGTAGGGGGAAAAAGGTATTGAATTAAACTATTTATTGTGTAGGTATTCTGTTTTTGGTCGCTAAAATGATAAAAAGCCTCTATTTTTTTTTTTTTTTTAATACTCAGTGACCTAACACAGTTGAGTGGTGAACCTAACACAAAAAGAGGCAAATCACAAAATGTTCTTTTGCCTCTTTAACAATTTTCAATTAAGAAAACATAATTTTTAGTAAAAAAACAAAAACATAACATTTAGTAATGGCCGTCAGCATGTGTAATGCCGATAAACAGTAATTACAAGCAGTTGTTAATAATAACACACATAACCAGTAAATCCATGTATGAAATTAAATATGTTTAATACAATGTAAACAGTAATGATGTCACAATACAGTTCCATAAAAAATGACCTAATATCATAAATAATCTTTCAAAAATTATTTCCTGCTGGTGGATATGTGTTAAAACTTTTACCGAAACCCCAGTCTCACAGACCCATGGGAATTTTCAAGATATTTTATTGGCAACACTGTATGAAGGAGAAAGGTCATTCCCCCAATACCTTCCCCTTTCTTCGTACTTTAAACAATAAGCTACTATTTGCTTAATTTTTGTGAGGCAAGGGATTTTGACAGTTGTTTTGTTGAAAACATGCCGGTCTGAGAAGCTCAAGGTTTCGGTTAACGGTATTTAATGTGTGGTCTCACAGACCCCAGGTTTCAGTTAATAGTGTAAGCGATTTGTGTCTTGGATTATTGTTTTGTTTTATTCAGTAATATATTATTTTGTGTGTTGAATTATTCTTTTATTTTACTCAGTTTTATAGTAAACTTTGTGTGTGTTGGATTATTATATCAATTTATTCAAAATAATAAAATAATATATATTTTATATATTATGTTGAACTTTCATTTCGTTTTATTCATCTCTATACATATACGTGTTCTTAGAAATAGTATACAGGCAATATGGCGAATCAAAATGAACTAAATAGATCAAGTCGAAAATGTCAAAACTTGAATCCTAAAGACCCTGAGTTTAGTGATAGAATTTACGAACTGGTTCTTGATGATAACATTGCTACATCAAGCCAACTGAATCTAGCTCTGAAGAAGAAGATCTACTTTGCATCAAAAACAGGGGGTGAAACCATTGTAGAAAATATTAGTCGTTCAATATATATATATATATATATATATATATATATATATATATATATATATTTACAGCCACAATATCTGAGAAAAGATTTGAAATTCTTCTAATATGTCTTAGGTTCGATGATGCAGCAACATGCGTAGAAAGAAAAAACGACAAAGCAGCTCCAATCAGTGAAATATTTAAGCAGTTCATATCTAAAAGTAAAAGTGTATACTCAGTTATGCCTGAAGTCACAATTGACAAAATGTTAGTTCCATTTAGAGGATCAGTGTCCATTTGGAGGTGCAGTTTTAAAGTTTTTATGGCAAAGAAACCTAAAAAATATGGAATAAAAATTATGTGCATGTGTGATTTGAAGACATCTTACCTCTTAAATGCCTATATCTATACTAGGAAAGGTAGTGATTCAGATATATCTGACTGTATTAACCTTTTTCGCATATGGTGGTCTCTCAGGCCCAGGGTTTTGGTTAGTGTTATAAAGATGGGGTTTCAGTAAAAGTGTTAATTAGATAATAAGGTACAAAATAATATAAAAATGTAAAAAAATCACTATTTGAAAAAAAATTTACATTGCATAAATACCCGTGAAAGCTCACATTTACCAACTTAATAAATTTGGTAATAAAAAAAACAACATTAATAAATCAAAATCATTAATCTTATGTCTCCCTATAGCAAAAAATACCAAATATATGAACATTTTCAAAATTGTATCAACAAATTTTACAGAACTTTCTTAAACTTTTAGGCTAGGACTAATTTTTTTTTCTACACAGAAGGCCCAACAGACTCTTTAAAACTTTAAAAAGTCACTGAAATTATAACTATGAATCATGAGAATATCATTATAATTATTAGGCCTAATTACAAAGGTAAATACCATTCTTAAAATCTTACATTAAACCCATTT
>CM040182.1:35172251-35234751 GCA_022606455.1 Callitettix versicolor
TGCATATCCAATGATTCATGCAGAATCTGATGGACACTTTCTTTGATAATTCCTGAGATTTCAGGAAAAACTTGGACACTCAGACAATGATTTTTATGGTTCAGTTTATCAATTTTCTGGATATTGTCAATTTTTTATGTTGAGGGTTTTCCAGGGCATAGTTTCTCTGTATTTTAACATAATTTGGGTACTAACAATATATGGGCTCAGTGGTTGTTGTGGTCAGTTTGCTATGGTTCGTAAAGTATATAGGCAGTGAAAAAAATCAAATGTTATATATCATTAAAAACAAGTAATAACATTTTAGTTAGATGAATGTAAACTTATATTTTAGCAATTGGTATTTAATTTGATAAGTAAACACTTTGTGTGCTATGATTCTAAACTTTCAAAGGAAAATTTAAAAAAACTAGACAGTTGTGGAGCTGATCAACAGAAGTAATTACTTGGCATGTGTGACTGTCTAATTTTTCAATGTTTTTATGATTTCACTGTTTTTGTAAAAATTTAGATGCATGCAGGAAAGGGTTTAATACTGTAAGTATAGTAAATGTAATATTTGTGATTCTGGAATTCACAAAAATTGTTCATTTAATTTTTATTTAATGTCATATTCATTAAATACGAGGGTTGTCCATAAAGTAAGGTTCCCAAGGCGCTAAAGTTGCTATGAATGCTGTTACACGGGATCCAGTGACCTTGGCTTGCAGCTTGGTTCCCTCTTTTCCAATCCCCACTGTGCGAGTTGTCTGCAACTTTTGGTCTTGGCTTGACAGCCATTAGTAATGGAGTTACAACTTATGTCTTCCGCCAGGTGCGAATTACGCTCTGTGATTTGATTTTGTGTGCAAAAAACACTGCACCAGTGGACATTCATACCCAACTGTGTATGTATGGACATTCATACCCAAGTCTATGGAGAAAAATATATGAGCATACAATACATGCGCAAATGGTGCAGAGAATTCAAAGACGGATGTTCATGGTGCACAGCGTTTTGGACGAAACTATTGCAAAAGTGAAAGAAGCAATGCTGAAAGATCGGAGGGTGACCTCGGGAACTCTCTAAGATGATCCCTGATGTCATCAAAACCTGCACTGATAAAATTTTGAGACCATTTAGGGTGTAGCAAGGTTTGTGCAAAGTGGGTCCCAAGACAGCTTATAGCAGACCACAAACGGTAATGGATTGATGCGGCCCATGAATTTCTTCAGGCCTACAAAACCGATGGCAAGAAATTTTTCGATTCCATTGTTACTGGGGACAAGACCTGGGTACACTACACAATACCGGAAACGAAAGAACAATCATGTCAGTGAAAACATCCAGAGTCGCCGAAGCAGCGAAAGTTCAAATGAAGACTGTCTGCCGGCAAAGTCATGGTGAGCATGTTTTGGGACAGAAGGGGTTATTGTTATGCGAATTCATACATACCGGCACAACAATCAATGCTGATCGATACTGTGAGATGTTAAAGGACCTTCGCTGCGCGATTCAAAACAAGAAGAGAGGCACGATCACGAAGGGAGTTTGTTTCCATCAAGAAAACGTTCATCCGCACACCGCCTGTGTAACAACCGATCTCATCAACAAATTTGGATGGGATACTGTCACACATTCGTCCTACAGCCCAGACTTAGCCCCAAGTGAATACCATCTCTTCCTGAATTTGAAGAAACACTTACATTCTTAGGTGGGATGCATTTTAGTACTGGAGAGTAGCTGAAAGAAGAAGTTTGAAGCTACCTTCGTGGTGCAGCGGGAGAGATTTTCAATCTTAAAGGCGGTTATGTTGAAAAATAAAAAAAGTAAGCTTTCCAAAAATTTATTATTCAATGCAAATAAACATGTTATTCATTGTGAAAAATTATTGGGAACCTTATTTTATGGACAACCCTCATAATTTAACTACAGAAATTTAGAAAATACACATTTTTAAAATTAGAAAGAACAATAAACAAAACCTCAGCTGCAGTGTTATTGAAGCAGCAGCTGTTGAGTGAAATAATCTGTTCATATATATATATATATATATATGAACAATTACGAGGGCGGGGTGAAAAGTTTCCGGCCTGACCAAGAAAAACTATGGTTTTAATTTTTTTTTTTTTTTTTGCTTTATTTCTCAACATAATCTTCATTGAGACTGATACATTTCTCATAACGGAGTTCTAATTTAGTTATACCAGTTTTAAACGTAGATTCGTCAAGCTCCTCAAAATCACAACAGCTTTAATCACTTCTTCATTGCTCCCAAATCTCTTACCGCCAAGCCATTTTTTTAGGTTAGGAAACAGATAACAATCGCTGGGGGTTAGGTCTGGAGAGTAGGGAGGATGCGGCATCAATTCGAACTTCAGTTCGTAGATTTTAGTCATGGCAACACTCGACAAATGCGCTGATGCGTTATCGTGATGAAACAAATTTTTTCCCCTCGCCAAATGAGGTCGTTTAATTTGTACCTCCTGCTTCAAATGTTGCAATAACTCTGTGTAGTATTGACCAGTGATAGTTTTACCCTTTTCAAGGTAATCAATGTATATAATTCCTCTTGCATCCCAAAAAACAGTAGCCATAACCTTGTTTGCCGATAAAATTGTTTTTGCCTTCTTTGGAGTTGGTTCCTCTTGTCCAACCCACTGTTTAGACTGTTGTTTATTTTCAGGAGTGTAGTGGTGGACCAAAGTTTCATCAACAGTTATGAATCGATGCAAAAATTTGTTTGGATTATGCCTATACAGCGCCAAATTGTCGGTAGAAATGTTTTTTCGAAGCAATTTTGGTCGAGTGTTAGCCAACGCGGCACCCATCTTGCACACAGCTTTTCCATGCCTAAATGGTTGTGTAAAATATTTCGAACACGTTCAACTGACATCCTACAGGTCTCAGCTATATCATGCACTTTCAATCTGCGGTCTTCCAACACTATTTTATGGATTTTTTGATCATTTCTGGAGTTGTGACCTCAACGGGCCATCCTGGGCGTGGCTCATCAGAGGTGCTCACACAACCCATTTTAAATTCAGTAACCCACTGCTTAATAGTTGAATATGATGGGGAGGTGGGTCCTAGTGTTGAATCCAGCTCTTCTTTTATTTGTTTTAGTGTAAAACCCTTCAAATAGAAGTATTCGATAACAGCACGATTTTCCAATTTTTCCATTTTCACGAAAACATCAGAGGTTTTTCGTTCAGTGTGCTCTCAAACGTAAACTAACATGGCAATTGGGCTGAAAGTGTACATATAAGCTAGTTAGGGATAGTACTGTACCACGCCACTCTAAAAGTAGACTTAGTGGCGCCATCTCTTGGTCAGGCCGGAAACTTTTCATCCCACCCTTGTATATATGTTGTGAGGTATGTTACGGAATCAAACACAACCAAACAGAAGTTATCACTTAAAAAAAGAAATTGTAAATAGACTTTCATTAAAAGCTGTGTGCTTTTAAAACTAGTGAGTTAACTTTTTTTATACATATAGTCAAATTGTATGATATCTAAAACATGTGTGAAGCAACTTTTTTGCATGGTGAAGCAACCATGTAGGTTACATGGTAAGTGGCACTGTTTAATTAACTCTAAAGTTCAAAATAAAATACATTGCACAAAAACTTCATATTTGTAAAAATTAAAAGCGTTTAAGTCTGGAGTACATATTTTATGTTCAATCTGCAACAGGTTATACAATGTAATATTATGGCCTACTGTTGTTGCAATTATTTTGTTCATATCTTTAATATGAAACAATATAATCCTTTTTATTTTTTTTTATTATATTTTAAACAAATAATATGGAGTAACATAATTTATGTCCATGATTGTTGAATTAATTCAAATTGAAATGTATAAATAAAAATTAATTTTAAATGTATTTTATTGAGCTCTTTCTATAGCAACAAAAAATAATGTTTGCTTTAATGCCGCTATAGAGAAATTTTATTGTATAATTAGTTAATTGGTTCTGAAATTGGTGTAAGCTATTTAAAAGATGTGATTTAACTGTCTTCTGAACTTAAGTATTTTAATACTTGTTCAGTAATTCACCAGTTGCCATCAGTGTTAGTCAAATTAAGGAAATTTCTTTGTAAAATGATTATTTCCATTGTTGAGTAAAATTTATTGCTTTAAATTATAATTTATGAAAATACATTAGATTTAATATTAAAGATATGTCTTTTGATTGTTTCAGATAAAAACAAGTTAAATCTCTCTTGCCTTAGATGTAAGGAAGAAGTTAAAATATAAAAAGAAGATGAAACATTGTTAAATAAATGTTGTATACAGTCTGTTTGTATACATTGCACAAAAACTTCATATTTGTAAAAATTAAAAGCTTTTAAGTCTGGAGTACATATTTTATGTTCAATCTGCAACAGGTTATACAATGTAATATTATGGCCTACTGTTGTTGCGATTATTTTGTTCATATCTTCAATATGGAGTAACATAATTTATGTCCATGATTGTTGAATTAATTCAAATTGAAATGTATAAATAAAAATTAATTTTAAATGTATTTTATTGAGCTCTTTCTATAGCAACAAAAAATAATGTTTGCTTTAATGCCGCTATAGAGAAATTTTATTGTATAATTAGTTAATTGGTTCTGAAATTGGTGTAAGCTATTTAAAAGATGTGATTTAACTGTCTTCTGAACTTAAGTATTTTAATACTTGTTCAATAATTCACCAGTTGCCATCAGTGTTAGTCAAATTAAGGAAATTTCTTTGTAAAATGATTATTTCCATTGTTGAGTAAAATTTATTGCTTTAAATTATAATTTATGAAAATACATTAGATTTAATATTAAAGATATGTCTTTTGATTGTTTCAGATAAAAACAAGTTAAATCTCTCTTGCCTTAGATGTAAGGAAGAAGTTAAAATATAAAAAGAAGATGAAACATTGTTAAATAAATGTTGTATGCAGTCTGTTTGTATTTTATATAGATATTTTAAAACAAAATTGTAGTTTTAACAAAGTTTTGAAATATCATTGTTAGATTTTAAATTTATTGTATAAGAAGTAATTTTTGTTTTTATTATATATAATCCAATTTATAAAACATAGTTTAAGAATTTTGATATTTTTTAAATTAGAGGAAATATTTTTGATTGTGTATTTTTATTTACTTGGATAATACAAGGTATTTTTTTTATATTATCACCATTTGTTTTACAACAAAGTTTAAATGGTATATCTTTCATATTTTCTAAACAGAAATCAATATTTCAAATTTTGAAATTTAGCCACAATTTTTCAGTATGGTGGCAAACTTCGAATGTCTTATGGAAACTATTTTTTATAGCATTTTCAGATTCTTCACTGCATTTTAAGACAAAAATTCCAGGATATTTTTTTCATGGATTTTTTTATGATTTAGAGACACATGAAATTTCAAGAATTTGAGTTTGGTGCATTTTCAAGAGGTGATATTCTGTACAAATATCTGGTATCTGCTAATCATAAAAAGGTTAGAAGAGATCTTTATTTTTGAAGTGTGTTTATTCACATATCTG
Source organism: Callitettix versicolor (assembly GCA_022606455.1). NCBI lineage: Eukaryota > Metazoa > Arthropoda > Insecta > Hemiptera > Cercopidae > Callitettix > Callitettix versicolor. The sequence continues at coordinate 35,177,771 of CM040182.1, forward strand.
TGAGAACATTAAAACTTTAAAATAATTGTTCCAATTGTCAGCTGTCAGCATAGATACATGCACGAGTTCCTGTATGCATATGCATACACTGCTGGGCAGTCTGCAGAACTGTGTATCTCAAGGTTGTACTAACAGACTGTTATTAGTCTCAGTTATTGCAGTTCCTTTACCATTACCTTTAATGCTGATCGTTTGACCTAACTGGCATATAACTATGGACAAAAAAGTAAAATCTGTGGTGTTATGATGAATGCACTCAGACTTGTCCCATTGGTTTTGATTATTAATCTTTTCATATTTCATTTTAAAAAATTCATCAGAATCGATACAGATGATTTTAAAAAATATCGTTTTATTAGCACAAATTTTTGAAATTTTTGTGTTTGTTATTTTTAAACAAGTAAGTTTATAAAAACCAAGGAATAAAAACATTTTTAATGTTTAGAATCTGAAACACTATAAAAAAATATGAAATTCCTTAAGAAATTTCAGATTGTGCTGCCATATTGGAAATTACGCTAGGTTTCAAAATTTGAAATATTGATTTTTACTACCTACTAGAAAATAGGGAGGCATCCCATACTTTGTTGTTTCCAAGATTCCAATGGTGGCCAAGTTAAAAAGAATCATCCTGTATATTAATTACACTTTTTCTGGTATTTAAAAAGTAAGTACAATTACAAGTAATTAAATATGACCTGTAAATCACATTAGCAAAAATGAATAAAGGTTACTTTAAAATCAAAAAAAATATTTTACTTAAAAAAGGGGTAAAAATTCAAGAAACAAACATATAAATTAAATTTTTATTTCATAGGGTTTGTTTGTAGCTTACTGTAATTATTTAAGTATTACAATATAATTAGTATTAATAATGTATTTGTAAACAACAATGAGATACTTTTTTTTAATGTACCAGAACCATAACTGCAAAACATGTGCAAAGTCTAAAAATTCAGTTGTAACTGAATGAAACAAAATGTAGTAAGGACACATGGAATATGTTTGTTCAATAATCTTAGTTTTGCAGGAATCATTTGTCAATCAGTTATGTGGTACAGTTATTTTTTCATAGTTTTGATATTTGTTTCAAGTAATAAATGAATATAGATCTAGTAGTATAGGGCATACATTTAAGAATTTTATTTATATTATAAAATTTTCTGTATATTATAAAGGATTCTGTAATTATTGGGCTTTTATTTCAGCTTACCTTATTAATTATCTAAGGCGATCAGTCTGAAAATAAAAATGTCAAGCATGTACTGAAGATCTGTAGAGAAAATAAAATTCTACTAAAGGTCAGTAGGCAATATAAAATTGTCAGGCATGTTAGGGGTCTATAGGAAAAATAAAATTGTGAACATGAACTGAGGATCTGTAAGCAAAATATAATTGTCAGGAATGTATTAAGGATCTGTAAACAAAATAAAATTGTCAAGCATCTACATGCGTTTCTTTTACAATTTACAACTTTATCTGTAAGGTGGATAAAATTGTGTAGCATATAATGAGGGTCTGTAAGCAAAATAAAATAAGCAAGCATGTCCTGAGGGTTTATAGAAAAATATAATTGTCAGGCATTTACTGGATCTTCAAGCAGAATAAAATTGTAAAGCATTTACTGAGTATTTCTAAACAAAATTAAATTGTCAGGCATGTACTGAGGATCTGTAGGCAAAATAAAATTATCAAGCATGTCCTGAGAGGCTGTAGGAAAAATATAATTGTCAGACATGAACTGGATTTTTAAGCAAAACAAAAGTGTAAAGCATGTACTGAGAATCTGTAGACAAAGTACATTTGTGTTGAAGGGAAGGATGGTTGAATATTTTCCTGTAGTTCCTTGAATTTGAAGTAAATGCGATCATTGACATGTTTTCCGGCATCTAACCCCTTCAAATCAATCACTGGTATTGCTGCCATGTTGTCACCATACTGACTCCTTGCTTCAACTGAACTGTATGTCTGATGGGGTTATCCTTTTTATATGGTACCTATGTATTGTATTGTGCTGTTTAGACAAGTAATAGTTAGAACTTTCCTTATATTTGGGCTAACATATCTTTGACATGAACTCTGATCAGCTTATCTTGTTTATTTATTTCTATTACAACTGAAGATAAGACCTTTGTTATCTGAGTATTTAGGCATTAACTTCGCTGTCACGGCATTGCTTGCGGAAGGTAAATTTCTTTCTTTGTGATATATTTTCTTTCTTTGTTTTGTATATATATATATATATATATATATATATATATTGTAAAATCTATGGTTCTACTTCTCTTCTTCTGAGATTATAATAATGACTCTGGGTTGCAAAGACCTTTTCAAGATTCAATTTTACAAGTTTGTAAATGTTTGCCATACAATTTCCACATAACTAAAGTTTACAATGGTGGACGAACCTTACATTATCTCTAAACATTCCTGGCCAATAATAATATCTGACAATTTGGTCATAAGTTTTTTATTATTCCCATGCGACCAACCGTAGGGATGTGATTTTCTCAACATCATATCTTTGAACTTTTGGTACACACATTTTTCAGGCAGAGGTCATATTTTCATTGTTATGTCCTTGTTATTCTATTCCACACGTGTTTCATTAGTTTTCAGATCTTGATACACTGGGTTTCTTGAAAAAACGTCGGCAACTTTATTAAGACTTCCTTTTCTGTATCGATCTCAAAATTATATTACTCTGCCAACACTTTCTGTCGCCGAGTATTTCCTTTCATGTTCCATCAGTGTCCTACTGGCATAACATCATTTTTTCTTGTCCATCTATAGTCTGACTCGGATCAGTATCCGATGCATCCGTCTGAATAGTGAACTGTTGTTGGAAGTGGACAAGCGAGAACTGGTGAGTTGGTTAGAAGAGTTCTTATTTTTTGAATGGATTCTTCTTCTTTTTCTGCCCATTTCTACTTGATGGACTTCCTTAACAATCTATGTAGTGGCTCGGCTATAGTAGACAATTTTGGAATGAAACTTTTCTACCAGGCTGCTAATCCTAGAAAACTGTGAATCTCTAACATTTTTAGGATTAGTATATTTCTGTATCAATCTAGTCTTCTCAGAGTCTGTCTCTACCCTTTTTCATTTATTAAATGTCCTAAATACACCAACTGCTTTTGTCCAAATTTATATTTAGACCTGCCCCTTGCAATCTCCAAAACACTTCCCTTTAAATGTTCCAGATGTCTGTAAATGTTTTACTGATTACTATTATGTTGTCTAGATAAGCAAATGCATACAGCTCCATTGCTGCTCCTATAACCTGATCTAACAGGCTTTGAAAAGTAGCAGGAGCTGAATGTAAGCCAAATGCCATTACTATGAACTGATAAAGTCCTTTTGATGGAACTGTGAAGGCTGTTGGAAGGTCTACTTACTGGCTCTAAAAGAATTTGCCAATGTCCGTCTTTTAAATCTAGCATTGATTTCTAGACAGCTTCTTTTAGTCGGTCTAGTATAGCTTGAACTTGTGGTAGTGGATACGCATCTTTGTTAGCTCCATGGGCAAGATGAGTTCTCGATTATTCCATCAGACAACATACAATCAACTTCAGTATTTAATATTTCTTGCATCACTGGATTCCTTGGATAATATCATTGTTTCATTAGTATTACTCCAGGTTTTAGCTTTAATTTATATTCAACTATATTCATCGTATTCTTTAAACTGGAAAATTTTGGTATTTCTTCCTCAAGAAACTGCTGGTTTTCTTTTCATGCTGTTAATGGTTTTATAGTTCGAAGGGCATTACTCGTAACTGGTTGTCTGCTATTGTATTTATTTTCACTGACTGTATTCTTTAAGTTGGTCCAGGAAAAAGTCTGTATTAAAATTTATTGTAACTCCCCATTTTTTCATCATATCAATTCTGAGATAAGTACAGGTAATACCAATGCTGTTGTTGTTTTCTGATTTCCATCAATTATACAAGGTAACTGATATACAGAGCTGCTTGCTGTGCCGTTTTTGCTTTTATTTGGTCTTGTTGAAGTTTGTCACTAGCTTTTTGGTTAATGTAGGTCTTACAAGGTCCTGAATCCAATAATATCTTGATGTGAAGAAACATTCTATTTTCTTCTTCATTATAATCTTCTATCTTCTGAAAATTTAGTTTTGATTTTGGGACTTTTAGTGAGTTGATCTTTGACCGCCCCATTTTCTCGAAGTCTTTTTGCAGTTTTCCATTTGTGGACATTTACATGTCAGGGTCTTTCCGTCCATTCTGTAGAATCTACATCTGTCCTTCAGTTGTGAGCAATTATTTGCAAAATGACCGAACTCATAACAATTCCATATTTATAATTGGATATGATTGGTATTATAATATACCGTTTCATTCAAACTTACCATCTGCTGCCTTTACTTGCCACTGAGTTCCGATTTTGAAAATAATGAATTGTATGATTTAATATCCCAGTTGCCACCACCAATTTTACTAACAGGTGATTTTAATGGTCATCATACTTCATGGGGCTCTTTATCATGTAACTCTAGGGGAATCAGGTCTAATTTGGCTTTGTGCATTCTAAATGATGGTTCCCCTACTCATTAATCTTCTGGCGTGTGGACTGTTGTAGATTTGACATTTTGCAGTCCACGTCTGGCAACAAAGTTTGAATGGTCTTTCTATATGACAGCGATCATATTCCCATTAATATTTCCTTTTGCAACTTCTCCCAAGTGAATGAACGCCTACCATGCTGGATTCTAAAACAAGCGAATTGGGAGGAATTCACAAACAGATTTGTGTCACCAGACATTGATAATAAAAGCTGTATAAATACCATAGTAGATAACTTCACAAAAGACATTTTACGTATAGCAGAGGAAACTATTTCTAAAATCTCCACACATCCACCATGTCCATTCCATGGTGGAATGAGAAATGTAAGGTAGCAATCGTGAACGTAGAAGAGCTCTGAGGAGATTTAACAAAAGCCTGACGGATGAAAATCATGAACAGTATAAAATTCTACCAGCCAAAGCTCGTAGAATATTCAGGCAGAGTAGAAAAGACCCTTGGACCCTATACTGTATAGGAACCATATCTAGGACAATGCCTACATCTGTTGTTTGGAAAAAACTTCGTTTTGTTTCAGGCCCTTTACCATCCACTCACTTAATGGATCTTAAAAAAAAAACAATGGTGAATTAATTTCAAATTGTTACGATGTCTCAAATATTTTGGGGTCTTCTTTTGCAAGATATTCTGCTAACTCTACCTATAACAATGCCTTTTGTAAATACAAAATTGCAGCAGAAGCAATGCCATTCACCGTCGGTCCATCTTTAGATTCTCCTTTGAATAGTTCATTTACTTTGCAGGAGTTGGAATCTGCACTGTCATCCACCACAGATTCAGCTCCAGGTCACGATAACCTTGTATATTCCATGATTAAAAATCTTTCAACATCAGGTAAGATTTCACTTCTTGCCATATACAAACGAATATTCGTAAAGCATACTTTTCCTGATGCTTGGTTGGAAGCTGTAGTAGTTCCTCTTAAACAAGGGAAAGATAAAACTGAACCAAGTAGCTATCGTCCTATTTCCCTTACTAGCGTTCTTTGCAAACTGGTAGAGAAAATGGTAAATCATCATCTTGTTTGGTACTTAGAAACAAACAACCTACTATGCAAAAAACAGTGCGAATTCAGATAGGGACGGTCTTCTACGGATCAATTAGTTTTATTAGAGTCTGCAATCGAAAATGCTTTTCTCTTGCGTTGTACGCTTATGGCTGTTTCCTTCAACGTAGAGAAAGCATACGACATGGCTTGGAGAAGAGGAATTCTCAATACTTTAAAATCATGGGGAATGGGGGGGGAGTATCGTCAATACGTGTTAGTCGTAGGAAAGAGGTGGTCGTTACCCATCTTCGCATTGGACATTCAATGTTGACGCATGGATTTCTCATGGCGCGCGGGGACCCACCTACATGTCAGTTTTGTGGTGATATCACCACAATCAAACATTTTTCTTCTAGATTGTGATGGTTTCAAAAGCATGCGTCAAATGTGTGGATTGGATTCCTCTATGGAAGCAATTTTAAAAAATGATTCGTCGGTCATTGACCAAGTTCTTAATTTTTTATGTCCAATAAATGTTTTTGAATTACACTAGCTATGGTATTGTTGAACAGCGTAACAGTGTAAATAATAATAATATTTTTTTGTTTTCAAATTTTTATTTCTGTTAATCATTCTTTATTAAGTTTATATATTTAAATAATGTTATCTAGTTTTAGTGGCTATAGTGTTTTAGTTTTTAGGATAGTATTAACAATGTTTAGATTTAGTCCCCCCCCCATGTAGGACATTTTGCTGGACGGCTATGGTAGCCTTCATTTGCTTTTCGCCAAAAACTCTATATATAAAAAAAAATATAGAGTTGAAGATGTTTTTAAAATTTTTTCTAACTACACCTTCGACCCAGCTACACTCTTTGGAGTGGGTTCTATTATACAAATATGTAGCCTATAAGTTTTGTAACTTTTATTTATTTAATGTGAATACACATCTATATGAATTTCTGAATTTTTTCTGCTATTGTGTCTAACAGTTATTAATTGTAACAGCTATGACATGAGTTTTCCTCTTGTCCAGTCCTTGGAGTCCTGTCACATTTGGTTCTTGTTCCTGCTAACTAAAGTTGGTTGCTCCAGTTGAAGTTTTCTCAGTGTTATTGGCTGCGAGGTTTTGCCCAAATACATTCCTGAGGTTAACTGCCGCAAGATCGTCCCAAGGACTTCTGGAGTAACTTTTACTGTAGTATCCTAGAGGATTCCTGTATTATACTGTAGGGTAGACTAAACACGGTTCAAGCCTCGGGTCGTTCGGTGAACGCTTTTTGCTACTGATCATGGAGATAGCTGACTGTCTAGCGATCTGCACCAGACTTATCAAACGGAAGAGTAGCTCACACCACACATCGTTGCTGAACTCTTCATACGGAACTGGCATAGAACTAAGAGGGCCTATATTACAATTGGCTCTACTTGCTGGTATACAAAAACGGAAAACAACACGCCGGTATAATCGAGAGGACTATCGATTTAACATGTCGGTATTGTTGACAGATGTACAGTCGGCTCAACACGCCGGTACTATACCTCGGAAATGGAATACTACGGGCTTAGCACGTTGATGTATTATGGCTGCGGTGTCGGAAAGGACTGAGTGGACTATCAGCTCAACGCGCCTGTGTAGCCCGGAGGAACTGATAACTATCGGCTTAACACACAGATATAGTCGACGGATGTACAGTCGGCTCATCACGCCGGTACTGCACCTCGGGATACGACCGGCTCAGCACGCCGATGTAGTATGGTTGCGCTGTCGTAAAGAACTGAGTGGATTTTCGGCTCAGAACGCCAGTATAACCTAGAGAAACTGATGATTATCGGCTCAACACAATGGTATAGTCGACGGATAAACAGTCGGCTCAACACGCCAGTTCTGTACTAGAATAGGAAGGTAGAAATGGATTGTGCTGGAGGAGCCCGACTGCCTTTGGAGCACTGTGTAGCTGCTTATATCCTCTGGTTCTGATGGTGGGATATGATGGTGAGAGTGGTGATATGATGTTATCTTGTTTATTTATATCTACTTAAGAGTTTATCAAGTTTGTTTACTTAGCTTATCTGACTTTAAATATATTTAGGGTATAATTCACTTCATTAAAATCGTTATCACGGAACGGGTTATCAAGCCATTTCAGGCAAGATAAACCTATTATAGTCCAACCACATAGTAAACATCCTATGTGAGAAATTCTCACAAATGTAGACGAATTCCCCTCAAACAGTCCAGTAACTGTTTGATCGTCTGAGTAACTTCTGTCAGGCCTGAGTCTACTAACTGGTTCCTGTTTATTTTATTAGCAGGTAGTAATAATACTTAGCTGTAGTGAAAGGCAGAAAAAGAAAGATGTGGTGAGAGAGTAAGGACTCGACCTTTCATTCGCACATTTTAACATATATCATCTTTTAGAACTGGTTGTGATGTTAGATTTTGTGTGATGCGAGTGCAAAAATTTAAATTGGTAGTTATAGTAAAAGATAAGTTATTTTATATTAATTCGTAACAATCAGCAGATTTCATTGAACAGCTGATAGGTAATAATAAGCTTTAGGTTATGATGTTAAAAACTGACTACGTTAATTTGTTGTGTTTTCGAACAAATTATCGTAATTAAAATAAAAAAGAAGAAAAAACATGTTACATGATTTTTATTTTTTGTTCAGTTACAGAAATTATTTTCTCTCTGTCTCACTTATGTTCGTAGCAAGCCGTTTTTCTAAGCGGCTGGCCTATGGAGTCTTACAGCGTAACCGATTATATAATCGAGTGAAATTTCCATAATCGATTATTTAAAAATCGAATATTTCAATTATTGTAATTGTTTACCTTATCACTATTCACTACTCTTACACTACTGTAGAGGTGGGCGTTTCTGCTGTTTTTACAAAAAACGTCAACAAACTGTTGAGGAAAAAGCTGTTTTTTAAAACATTTTGAAAAACACAGGTTTAGAAAACTGAAACTCAAAGTTGTATTAGCAGTTAAAACATAAAGCACATACGTTCAGTTTTCTAAGACTACTTTTTTATTCCCACTTCCACCATATCCTTAACTGTTTCTGGGTATAAAACATTTAAACAGGAAAGAAAGTAATCCTTATAAGTGTAGTAATAATTAAATTACATTCTCAAAAGCTAATAATTATGAAAGCCATTATATATTTACAAATTGCAATGAATTTCTAATAGAAGTAATATTTTTTTACTTAAAAATTAAATAGTACTTTGTATATTTACCAAAACGCAAAAAAAATTACAGTTTAAAAAAATGTTTGAACAACAAATTTTACATTTGAAACTTTCAAACAACTCACAACAAACAGTCCTTACCAACAGTAATTCCAACAGTCACTGACCAAACAGTCCTTACTTCACTAAAAGCAACTTTAAAATAAAGGGAAAAAGCATAAAAGCTGGTAGAAGAAAAGTAGTTGGCAGGAAAAGAGCTTCTTCAACTTGGCGCTAACGGCAAAATTCGAGTTGTGTGATCCCACCACCCTTTCCTTGTTTAACCATTCATAAATGAGTCCAAATCCAACTGCTTGTTTCCGTTTGAAATAGCATTTTGTTTGTTTGTTTGTTTGACGTTTATAGTAGGGGTGGGCGTTTCTGCTATTTTTAAAAAATATCAACGAACTGTTTGTTGAGAAGAAAAACTGCTTTTTAAAACAATTGGAAAAAAACAGGTTTAGAAAACTGAAACTCGAAGTTGTATTAGCAGCTAAAACATAAGGCACAAACATTCAATTTTCTAAGACTACTTTTTCATTCCCATTACCACCATGTCCTTAACTGTTTTTGGGTGTAAAGCATTACAAAAAAAATAATAATCCTTATAAGTGTAGTAATAATTAAATAACATTCTCAAAACGTAATATTTATGTATGGCATTTTATATTTACAAAATGCAATGAATTTCTAATAGAAGCATTCTTTTTTTTACTTAAAAATTAAATAGTCCTTTGCATATTTGCTGAAAGGCAAACAATTTAGAATATTTTTAGTTGATTAAAAAAATTGATGATTGATAGTAAATATAAAAATACATTTAAATAAAATTATGTTATGTATTTACAAAATGTGAGATGTTACTGTCATATTTTTATTTGGGAGAAAGTAGGTTATCACTTTTCAACACTGAAAAAAGTAAACTTAATAAGTACAATATAGTAATAAGAACATAGACCAAATGTGTTAAAATAAAATTAGCTCTATATAGTTACAAAATTATAGATTATTAACATTAGGTTATTATAAATGTCCTTTCAAATTAGTCACACTGGATTTATAAGATAAGGCTTATTTACATATATTGCAAAAAGCCTTTTCATTCTCAGCCTTAGAAAAATAGTTCCAAATTATACTTCTTTGAGGGTTAGCCATAATTTTAAAACATATGACACTAAAAGATTGATTATGATGTAGCCTATATTTCGCAAATTTTTTAAAAAAGTACTAAAATAACCTATAATTATTCAAGATATATACAAGAGTAGATATTGTGAATTTTAAAAAGTCCACACATCCAATAAATAATTAAAAATTATGCACTTAATTGTAAAAACATAAAAAAAGTAAGAGAAAACTTTCAAAATTGTCCACTAAATATTTTTAAATTTCTAAACACAAAGTAAACTATGGAGAAAAACTAATATAAAACACAATTATGGCTGATTTTACATTTAAAAAAATGTTTGAACAACAAATTTTACATTTAAAACTTTCAAACAACTCGCAACAAAATAGAGATAAACGTTGACAAGGACCAAACAGTTCTTACTTCACTACAAGCAACAAGAAACTTTGAAATAAAGGGAAAAAGCATAAAAGCAGGTTGAAGAAAAGCAGCAGGAAAAAAGTTTTAGCGCTTGCTGCAACGTTCGAATAGAACGTGGGTGGTGGGGAAGTCACAACAGCTGTTCCTTGTTTAACCAATTACGAACCAGTCCAAATCAAACTGCTTGTTTCCGTTTGGAAAAGCAGTTTGTTTGTCGTATATAGCAGTTTTTTTAAACAGTTTGGTGTTTTCTTACCCACCTTTAGCTCAGTCTCGCTTTAATAATTTCCCATTTAAGTCCTTGGCATACTGTCTCGGTGAAAAAAAATGCAGTGTTCAGATAGAGCAATGAATTAACCTCAAATTTCTTGTGAAACTCTGAAAAACTGTTACAGAAGCTCAAGTCATGTTAAAAAAATTTACAGATTGTTTATCACACCCTCAAATTTTTGAGTGGTTGAAAGGTTTAAGAAAAGAAATAAAATGACCAAAGATGATCCACACCCTAGTCAACCCTAAACATCAAAACACATGATAACATGAAATAATTGGTAAAATGATCTGTGAAAATCCTTATCGGATTGCCTGAACTCTTGCTGAAATCTTAGGAATTAACATAGAAGTGTCCATCAGATTTTGCATAAATTATTGAACATGCAGAAAGTTTCCACAATAATAGTGACAAAACTTCTCACTCCAGAATAAAAGGAATCTAGAATGTATATTTGTGCTGACTTTTTAAACAACAGTGATAATGATCCAGAATTGTTAGAGTGATTACTTGTGATGAATCATGTTTTTATCTATGGTCCATGGAAGAGCAAAATCAAGCAAATGCTCACCACAACAAAATCAAGCAAAAAGGAGCAAATCAAAATTTAAGTTCATGATGACTGTTGCTTTTTTTACAAGCATGGTTCACTGGGTCCCGGAAAATAAGACAGTTCATCAACATTATTACATTGAGCTTCTAATAGCCCTTCATGAACAAGTGAGAACATGAAGACTCGATTTGTGGAATAGCAATTCCTGGATGTTTCATGAAAATTGCGCCTGTCTATTCCACTTTGTTTGTGAAAGTATTCTTTGCGAAATATGGCATCACCCTGTTGGACCATTCACTGTACTCACCCAACCTGGCCCCTTTTGACTTCCTTTTATTTTCTAAGGTCGTCAGAACTTAAGAGGCAAGATTTAAAATGTGGAAGCGGTGAAAGCAAAAACGACTGAATTTATCAACAAGGTTACAGAAGCAGATTTCAGCACTGCTTTGTATGGAAAATTATAAGGAATGTTATAGGGATCGGCAAGAAGAGTAAATTGAAGAGATTAAACTTTGTAATATAATTGGTGACCAATAAAATATTTCATAGCACCAGGCCGGTTATTTAATTACTACACCTCCTATGAATGTGATTAGCATGGACATATGTAAATGTTGTAAATAGATTTGCAAATATGGTTACAATACTAATAACAAATATGCTATACAGCTGTGTGTGTGTGTGTGTGTGTGTGTGTGTGTGTGTGTGTGTAATTTTAGAAAAATAAAATCCATTGGGGTAACTGAATTTAAATCATATTATGTAATTATATGAAAATTATTGTAAAATCAGCAGAGCTGATGTTCATAAAACATAGTAAATTTGAAATTAAACTTAATATATTAGGTTTAAAGTTGCCAATTGTTATGAGATAAGTTAAAGATATGTAAAACAATATGTTTAGGGATAATTTAAGTATGTTAAAGTCAAACAAAATTAATTAAAGTAATTAAAACACTAATATTTGAAATACACCAAAATAAGAGGTAAATTATAAATCAAATCAACCACACTCCACAAACTATAAAATATATATGGTTAACACAAATCCTTAATTAATTAATTAAAATAAGTTATAAAAAAATCTTACAATAGGCTATATAGGGTTTGGATAGGGTTACAATCGCTATTCAAGTTTCCACATAACATAGGAAGCATAGAACAAGTCCATGAAAAATTAATGAAAATCAAACCAGCTATTCAGTAGTTACGAAAAGATAGCTTGGTAAAGGATTATAAAATAAACTCCAAAAGGAGTAGGAAGGCAATAATGAACCTTGGACCTAACTGCAGCAGATAACTCATCTCTACCAAACCACCAACTTAAATCCAATTAGGAACAATGAAATTATAAATACAATTAAATTGTTTAAATTAATTAAAAAAGATCTAAAATAAAGTTAGAGGAAAGCAAGGAGAGGTATCCAGAGAGAGGCTGAAGACATTAGGATAGCTAAAATGCAAAACAATACTTTTGGATTCATCAAAAAAAAAAAGAAAAGCAAAGAATTCAAATTATTGAGGGATATTTAAATTCAGAAATCTTCCCAGACTGCTGGTAAGAGGATAAGAGAAGCCAGCTGAGGTCAAAAGTTTTAGTTGGTAAACACTTCTGTATCTGATCTCCGAGGTATTGTACTTGCATTAAAATTGTCTTCAAGGAACACTGTCAGAGCAATATACCAAGGAATAATATTCAGGTATTGTAGAGTGGATGAGCTGTATCCCACAACAGGACCAATACAATCTCATTAGTACTGTTATTCCAGAGAAATAACAAATGTTTAAGAAATTGCTATTACTGTCCTACATACCACGGAACAAGAACTAATATCCCCATGGACAGGACCAGCACTCAGGATAATGTTCTTCAGTAAACAAGGTACAATTTTTTTGAATATTTATATTCCGAAATTTGCCTGATATTGCATATTATTTATCCAGAGCAATATTGAAAATAATATGCGAGTTAAAATTTCAAAATTTTATAAATAAAAGTTGAAGAAATCTCCCAAAGTTGTCAATGAAATATATAGAGAAAATAAATTTCATGTAACTTGTAAAATTAATAAAGTTTGTTAAATATAAATTCCTTGGTGTCCTTGATGAGAATTGATAAATTATTTCATAAATAAGATTCAATATAAAAAATAACTAAATTTGGAGTCAATAAAAAGTAACTGAAATATATATGATCAATGATATAACATATGAAAATGAATAAGTTTTTAATTAATTTGTCAATAATGAATCTATATGGCATACGTTAAAAATAAATAAGTTTGTTATTTAAATTTGTTTAATTGTATAAATTTTATTGAATTTATATGATTAATTTCTAATATAAAAATGTAATTAAGTGATACACATAATCAATCTATATTAAGTAAATTTATTTAAATTATCAAAAAAGTATCTAATGTTGACTTATATGAGGTGTGTTCAGAAAGTAACGAGGATTTTAATTTTGTTAACAAACTATTTATTTATTCTTCTACGTTGATGTTGTCGCCTTCAAAATAATCCCCATTGGAGATTATGCACTTATGCCAGCGTTTCTTCCAATCCTCGAAACACTTCTCAAACTCGATCTTTGAGATAGCCTTTTTCTTTAAGCGATGCGCTTTTAATGTCATCTACGGCGGTAAAACGACAGCCCTTTAAGGTTCTCTTTATTTTTGGAAATAGGAAAAAGTCACAGAGAACTATGTCTGGCAAATATGGAGGCTGGGGCATCGTTACAGTACTGTTTTGGGCCAAAAATTCACGAAAAAGCAATGAAGTGTGAGCTGGTGCAATTATCGTGGTGCAAAAGCCATGAATTATTTTTTCTACAGATCCAGGCGTTTTTTCGGATTGCTTCACGCAAATGGCATTGAACTTGTAGGTAGTATTCCTTATTGACCGTTTCACCTGGTGGCAGGAATTCATGATGCACTATGCCATTAATATTGAAGAACACAGTGAGCATAACCTTCACGTTCGACCGCACTTGTCGAACCTTTTTTGGCCTTGACGAGCCAGAATGCCTCCACTGGGATGATTGAGCCTTAGTTTTGACGTCATATCCGTAAACCCATGTTTCGTCACCTGTTATAATATGTTTCAGTTATTCTGCATCGTCGTTGACTTCATTTAGTGACTCCTGACCAACTTCCATTTGCCGCTGTTTTTGTTCAAAATTCAACAATTTTGGAACGAATTTTGCTGCTACGCGTTTCATACACAAAACACTGTAAACAATGTCATGATATGATCCAATTGATATTCCAACATCATTAGCGACCTCTCTAATTGTGATTCGGCGATTATTCATAACCATTTCTTTCACTTTTTCCATGTTTTCATCGGTTGTTGATGTGCTGGGGCGTCCGTCATCTTCAATGTCTTTACAGCCTTCTTGGAAATGCTTATACCACTCGTAAACTCTTGCTTTACTCATATCAGACTCACCATAGGCCTTTGTTAACATTTCACTCTCTCTGTTATACTTTATTCCATTTTTTACACAAAATTTGATACAAATTCTTTGATCCATTTCTTTTGATACAAACGAAAATCGCAGAGCTGATAAAAACACGTCTAACCTTAGTGGCTGTCACAGACAAACTCAACAATGAAAACAGCTGAATGTTTTATCATACTTCAAGGGCATGTATACCAACATAATAAAAAAAATGTTTGACATTTGGACTCTCCAAGCCTGCGAAATTTAAAAATTCTCGTTACTTTCTGAACACACCTCGTATAATTTGTGTTTTGAAGAATTTTAATTTAATTTGAATATAGGAAAAAAGTTAAGAAGAATCTCATAAATTTAAAATCTAGTTCTTGTGGGATTATAATA
Organism: Callitettix versicolor; assembly: GCA_022606455.1. Classification (NCBI taxonomy): domain Eukaryota; kingdom Metazoa; phylum Arthropoda; class Insecta; order Hemiptera; family Cercopidae; genus Callitettix; species Callitettix versicolor. The sequence continues at coordinate 35,192,822 of CM040182.1, forward strand.
GAATTGATAGAATTGTTAAAAAAAAAATTAAGTTAAAACAATTTAAAGTTTGTTTTTACATTGAAATATCCACAGAGTTTTTGAAATTGTTAGTTCGATCTTATTACTAAATTCACTCACTAACTCGTGATCGTAATTAAGTTGTTGAATTCAACTAACCGTTTCCTATAATGTAGTCCTGCAAAAGGTGTGCAATTTATCAAATTTGTAATACAGTAAAAGCCTGCAAATCCAGCACCTTCAGGACTTTGACAGTGCCGGACTTCTGGAACTGCAGGATTATTAAGGGTTGTCACAAAAGTGGTGAACAGAGAGCGAATTGGAAGTTAAAGAACATCTTACTCAGAGAATAACAAAAAAAACTTATTGCTTACATTTTATAATAGAATTATAAGATTTTATTTTAACTTTGGAATAACTTAACTTCACAGTATTGGTTTGAAATAAGACCTAATGTCTCCTTGTTTTTTTTTAAATCATGTTTTTCTTAAAAAATTCGTTCAGGTGGTGTGTCATCACTAATAATGGTGCCTGAACTCTATCGATCACGTCCAATTTACTTGTACTCTGCTGATTGCATCACAAGTGTACAGTACTGTACATATACTAGTCTTCAATTTTTTTAAAGAAGCCTATGAGTGATGCCAGATTATTGGAAGTTCTGGACTATAGGATACCGGATTAGAGGCCTTTTACTGTAACAGGTTTTATGTGCCTTTGCCCTTTAGCAAAATTATCAAAGGTTTAATCGAAACCCAGGGGCTGCAAACAAATAGTTGTAATTTTAAATTAACTCATTACAGGAAATTAATTATTTTAAATACCGGGTAGCAACTATTGCCCTAGGTGGTAAGTTAAATCCCTTTTACTTTTTCTTGTGGTTTTCTAAGATATTACGTTATTGTACAAAAGAAAAAAAATGACTTGTACCCTAAATTAGTAAAGGGTTCCCAAATTTGGGACTATACAAATAAAAGTGGAATGACTGTTACAAAGTAAAGCAAGCCTAGGGCCCTAAGAGATTTGTCACCCTAGGTGACTTTTTTATTGTTTCACCTCCTCCCAGGGGGGCATTACAACATAATAACTTCAGCAACTTTATTACGTCAGAAAAATTAGTAATGGTTGAATTTTTCATTCAGTAAAAATCATCAAAAGTTTGGTAAAGCTTTGCAATTGAAAGTGTCCAAATTATACCACAAATATGTCTTCTAACTGCAATGCACATTCGCTCTCATACCATTTTGGATAGGTAAAAGCATTACTAGGTTCAAAGGACCTATACAGAGTTGAGAGTGGAGCATAAATAAACAATACACCTGATTTCAGATTTATTTAAGTACTTATGAATGGATTGTCCTGATTAAGAGGACTTTACCTTAAGAATTCCCTTAAAAAACTAATTGCTGAAACTACACAGCCTTACAGTAATGCCTTATAAAATTAATCACCATTAGGGAACTTAAGCATAACACTTGAATACTGTGCTTTACTTATTAACCTATCCACTGAATACTAGAGTAAGGAAAACAAAACTTGACATTATCTCTGGATGGAATTTTATATATTGATAAAATTCACAGGCACCTAGATGCATTTTGTAACAACATAAAACGCTAAAAAACAAATAGTAAAACAGTGTGTGTGTGTGTTTTTTGAAATGGTAAATTTCTGTCAATTATAAATATTATATTATGATAACGTGGAGAAATTTGTTTCATTGCAGTAGTGATTTTCAAAAGTTTTACATGTTTGATGGTTATATGATAATACAATAGCCTGGGCGGCCAAATCATTAAGCAAACAAGATCTTAGTTACATAGTTTGATGACTTGCAAGTAGACAGGCGAAAATCTGAAATAATCTGTAAAATTTTGTATGTTTCTAGGCCATTACAAACTGTGCGACTAAGAATAATTTCTAATGCAATCCAGTTCATGTAAAAATTAAAAAAATGATATAAATCTGTTTTGAGACAAATTTCTGGTAAATAAAGAGGAATTAGGATTATGCCTATTCTTCCCGTTAGTGGTCTACTCAACCTCGTAAAGGCTACCGCAGTTTCGAAACTCTATTGTTCCATCTTCAGGCCGTGATACAAAATGTTAAAACCCTCTGTCGAGGTCGTTACAAAATCAAACAAAACATTAAAAGCATATGTCACAAACACTGAACACATTTACACGATTAAAATACATATGATGAAATTTGGTTTGGCCAAACGATACTTAAAACTCGTATGTCGTTACATTCCGGAATGTTGTGCTACATAAGAAATTCTAAGAACCAATGATAACCAAATTATATTAACTGTATTCATTTAAAAAGAGTGAGTTTCTTAAATTAAATGATAAAACAATATAAAAAAAAATAAACAAGCATATATTTTACTAAAATAACATTATATATTATCCTGATTTTGACCAGGAAAACCTGTAAAACAGAAAAATGATATATCACCATACCAATTTTTTTTTAACTATTACTACACCAGCTCTGAAATTAAACTAAATTTTTAATAAACTGCAGTAAACCCTTGATTCAAGGACTACATGAGGCGGGAGTTTGTCCATTGATAAGCCCATTCAATCATATATAAATTCTATGTATTGGAAAAAAGGTTTAAAAAATCTGGATATAAAATATAATCACACACACTCAAAATGTCAAAACAAAATAATTATTGGTTTTTGTTATTCATTAAACTGAGGGTTTACTACATGTTTAAATTATTTTAAAATGTAATGAGAGTTAAGGAATGTGAAACAAGTATTATATGAAAGATCTTTATTACTTCAAATAAATGCTTTATGTATTTATTATACATCTTAAGCCTCTCCTATTAGTTCACATTATGAATACAAATGTACAAAATAACTACAAGTAAAGATACAATCCTTGCACCATTCTAGTGAATGGCACCTGTACATATCTTGTCCAATATATTTTCATATCAAGACTTTTATCTATACAATTTTTAAAATATTTTGTCTTAAAGTAAAATTAACATAATCGCTATCATGAAAAACAAAGTTAAGGAATGCAGGTTAAAACAAAATTGTTATAAAAAAACTGAAGATCAATATTACTTGAAAACTAATGGATCAACAGTAAAATGTATCTTAAAGAAAGTGCTTTTTTAATAAACGTAATACAAACATTTATTTTTTATAATATAGCATGTAAATAAGTTACATTTAAAAATTACAATTAAACTTATTTATATAACTGCTAATCCATTAGTTAAAAAAATTATACAGTTAAGTTTGTACTAACAAATACTTTTATGCTCACTATACATACTTATTTTGGAATGGTACAAATGTATTTAAATTTTTATACATCTGATATAAATAGTGACTACTCAGCAAAAATTATCTGCTTTAGTATTAAAATAACATTGTTTTATAATTTTGTATTGTTCTAAAGCTGAACTTTAACTCTCTAAATATAATTGACAATAATATAAATTCTACTAATAGTAAACTTCAAATATATATATATCCAAATTGAACAAAACATCGAGTGCATTAAAGTGGCAATTTCACTACAATAACAATTTACAATAAGTGCAAACATGATACAGCTTATGTTAAAACATTTAAAAAAAGAATTAATAATAAAAATGAAGAATAGTAATTTTGTTTTTTATGTACAAAATGAAATTGCATTTAAATCAATAATTTAAAGTTACTTAAGTACAACCATATTTTTTTTTGTAAAAAAAGAGTTAAGTTTTGAGAATTTGTACTACAGTGGAGAATTATGAATTTGTATAAAAAGTTACTCTAAGAATGATGAATTTTTTTAACATTTTTTTTTGAACAAGCTCAATTATTATGGTTTAAATTAAACCAAATTTAGCAATAGTTATTCTAAAACCGTTTTATTTAACATTTGGGGGAATATTTTAGTTACCATTTTGATTTTCATTAAAACAATGAAAAGAAGCTATATTTTATAAAAAATATTATTTAACTTAAATCTAACAACAAACACACACACTTTACTTTAAAAAGCCTTGTTACAAAATAATATAGAATTTTATTTTAAAATTTTAAAAGAAATGTGTTTAAGAAGAATAATACCAGTAAATAATTGAATGCCTACTAGAAATTATAATTCAGATAAAAGTAAATAAACCTTTACACCTACACTTCTTGAGTATGTTATAATTCTGTGCAATGGTTGTAACAAAGCACCATTTGATATAACTGAAAGATGCCATATTATTGAAGGTTTTGTTTGCTAGTTTTATTGTATATATTCTTAACAACACAGCATAGCCAATATCAGTATTTTAAATTAGTGAAAGCTTTATAAGGGCACACTTTTGCAGTGCTTCCAGTAAAAAAAGTACAAAAAATACATAATTTTATGTTATAGATTGTTTTAATATCAGTAACTAATTAGAAAGAAATATTTTAAAGTTCAATGATGTAAGTGGTAACTTTAATTACTTTTTTAAATTTTGTACTACTTTTTGCTTCTGAAATATTTTACTACTAAATAAACATTCACAAAAATTAAACACATTAATATCTCCTTTCTAATAACTATAAATTTTAGTTTCTAATGCATTTCATGAATAATTTATTTAAACACCCTTTGCTCAGCAACGAAAAAACACTTTGTTAAAAGTGTAAGAATTATGTTTAGTAAACAATGTTTTATAAAGTGAAATTTACACATAGCCTAAAATTTTTTAATTTAGCACAGAAATATAATGAAATTTTGAATTTACCTTGAATTGAATTCTAGTAACAAAAGGAGCTCCTGACATTTTACTGATACTGTATTCAATTCAACAACTGCATTTGTTAGGCAAGAGCTACACAAAATTAAACCTGGGGGGGGGTTATATTTTGAAAAATACAGTGTCATTCACTCTGAATTATTTAAAATACGTACAAAATTAAACTTTTTAAAAATTACTTTAGAAGTTTCAAACAGAATCTACAACAACTATAGAAATAAATTATTTTATAAATTTCTGTTTACAGTACACAAGATACTTGCACTTCATTCAAACTATAAACACTATTTTTTTTTATGAAGGTTAATTTAATTATAAAAGTAATCCTTTAAAACCAAATCTAATTAAATTGCTTGCAACATGATTGCACTCTTACTAACACAATTTTAGGGATATTGTTAAACGTTAGGGATGGGTCGCACGTGTTGTCAAAATTACAGTACTGTACCTAATCTACTCATTTTAAAGTATATTTAAAAATTAATACAATTTTTTAAGGAATAAAGCTAAATTACCTAATGTTATCTGAACATATAGTAAATGAATTTTACTTTCTATTACATTAAACTTTCTATTAAATTATAAAGTAAAATTAATAGCATATATATATATATATATATATATATATATATATATATATATATATATATATATATACTTGCATTTTTTGGTCATTTTATCTATTTAAAACAATGTTCAAAAATTTTAAAAAAATTATTAAAATATGTTATTTTTAAAATTCTAAGTTTATGAAATTATTTGCAATTACAGGGAATACAAAACATTTAATAAGTATAATAAAAATAATGTATATCCTATTACTGTAATGGGAGATCAATGTTTTTCATTAATATTCTATTAAATAATGTGTAATATTACAAGGAAGAGACTGAAATGTCTAAAATTAAATAAATAAACATTCCAATTACTATTTAATGTAATAAAAATGGTTAGCTTTTGTGCTATGCAATATTTTACAATAAAAGAAATAAAAATAAATCTGTTACCCTCCCTAAAACAGCCTTATGCAGAAAATGGGGAAGAATTTAAGCTAACAGATCAACAGTTATGTTTCAAATGACGAGGGTTGTCCGTAAAATAAGTTTCCCAATAATTTTTTGCAATTAAAAACATGTTTATTTGCATTGAATAATACATTTTTGGAAAGCTTACACTTTTTTCTGTTTTTCGACATAATCGCCGTTCAGATCGATGCATATGATGAACCATCTTTTGTATTCCTCAGTTGAAAAACTCTCCCGTCGCGCCGCGAAGGTAGCTTAAAACATTTTTTTTCAGCTCCTCTCTGGTACTGAAATGTGTCCCACCTACTTGTTTCTTCAAATTCGGAAAGAGATGGTAGTCACTTTGGGGCGAAGTCCAGGCTGTAGGGCAGATGTGTGACAATATCCCATCCAAATTGGTTGATGAGATCGGTTGTTACATGGGCGGTGTGCGGACGAGCTTTGTCTTGATGGAAACAAACTCCCTTTGTGAGCATGCCTCTCCTCGTTTTGAATCGCATGGCGAAGGTTCCTTAACGTCTCACAGTAACGATCAGCATTGATTGTTGTGCCGGTTGATCCATTAATTCGCACAATAACCCCTTCCTATCCCAAAACACCTCAAAATAACTTTGTTGGCAATCGGTGTTTGTTTGAACTTCCGTGGCTTCAACGACTCTGGATGTTTCCACTGACATGATTGTTCTTTCGTTTTCAGTGTCGTATGGTGTACCCAGGTCTTGTTCCCAGTGACAATGGAGTCCAAGAATTTCTTGTAATCGGTTTCGTAGGTCTGAAGAAATTCGCGGGCCGCATCAATCCGTTGCCATTTATGGTCTGCTTTGGGACCCATTTTGCACAAACCTTGCTATACCCTAAATGATCTGTCAAAATTTTATCAATGCAGGTCTTGCTGACATCAGGGATCATCTCGGAGCTTCTGAATAGTCACTCTTCAATCGTTCAGCATTGCTTCTTCCACTTTCGCAATCATTTCGTCCGAAACGCTGTTCGTTATGAACATCCGTCTTTGAATTCTCTGCACCATTTGCGTACATGTTCTATGCTCATATATTTTTCCCCGTAGACTTCACACAGTTGGACATGAAGTGGACACCGGCACACTGTTTTTTGCACACAAAAAAGAATCACAGAGCGTAATTCGCACCTGGTGAAAGACAGAAGAAGCAATTCCATTATTAACGGCTACCAAGCTGCAAGCCAAGGTCACCGGATCCCGCATAACAACGTTCGCAGTGACTATAGCGTCTTGGGAACCTTTCTTTACAGACAACCCTCGCACTTTTGTTTAAATCAAGAGTTGTATATCCCAAAAAAAGAAAGCTGAATTAGTGGTGTCCATAGCAAGTATGCAATATTTTTTAAAAGCTCCTGGAACTGCATGATTTACAACATATGGACAGAGGAATCCATATTTTGGCATCAGAATACCTGTTTTATGTTCCAAGTTTTATGGACCTACATTTTCTGGAGGTTGAACAAAACCTAAAGCAATTTTTGTAAATATTACTTCTTTATTCTTAACAGATTCAAAGGATGCCAATTTTGTGCTTCTTACAATTAAGTAATACTTCTAAGATAAAAAAAAAATCGGCTGACTCATATTACGAATTTGGCATCTCTCCTGACCCTAACACTCATGTCTGTATTTATTTCATGCAAAATAAAATTAATGTAAAACTCTTCTTCAATTTTTTTATAATATATAGCCATATATTTCTTCCTCTCTATGTGGACAAATTGATTATCTAGATTTGGCTCATAGAAGTCATGGTGACAATAGTAATAAGGTCCTGTGGCTTAAAAAAAATTTAATAACAAATTTTTTTATCAATATTGCTCTTGTTTTTATACACATAAAATGTAAAAATACTTGAATTATTTCATTCTTGTATTAAAATTATTATTTAGAATGATTTGTTAAGTTTTTCATTGTGGTAGGGCATTTTAATAAACAAATGTTATCTTTATTCATTAGTTTTCAATTAGAACAAAAAATGTTCAATTAATCCTTCCAAAATGGAAGACACACAAGTAATCAGTTCATAAACATTTTATTAATCAACATAAGTTTCTCTGGTAACCTGGTGCCTAATGCTGAAATATATGGTACTCACAATAAAGTTTTTGTGAACAAGATCACTGTTGCACTTGTGTTAGAAATTGACAAAGTGCAAACTATTGTTACTGTAATATTTAACATGACTGCAAATTTACTATATATTATTTTCCCATATATTACAAAAATATAAACAAAACCTTAAGAAATTTGATTTTAAAGCCTTAAAAAAGATAAATTTATAATCTCAAAATTAAAAAATTCTACTGAATTATTTTTAGTTTACAATAATGCATTAAAATCTTACTACAAGAGTAAAATCTAAATATTGGAAAAAATTACATGTGTAAGTGATAATATATATATATACTTATATATATATATATAAGTAAAACAATGCTTTTTTTGTACTTTTAGCTTATTAACAGGAATACCTTTGTACTACTGGTGCAATACAAATTTACTTCTGATTTAATAAATTAGCCTTTACAATCTGATTACAACCCGCCTCAACCCATCCCTAATCCACTTTCATTCCATGACTGATCAGGGCAGATATTAATACAAGTAAATATCCAACACATATAATACACACAATGGCATTTTTATTCTACAATGCACAGAATAATTGAATCAAAAATTCCCTCTTTTATTTACAGTATAATATATGTACATTTGCATAGTAGCATGTTATACAAAAGGCATGGTTTACTATTTTACATTTTGTACTTCTTAGCATTTTTTTATTCATTTAAACTAATTTACTTACTCAAATTTAAGATGTTATTAACAAATTTTCTCATTTAGTTATTATCGAAGATACATTTTTGAAGTATGTAATTTAATGGTTTTCATATTTTTACAAAATACATTCACAAGCTGCAAGTTATTGCTTCCAAGTATTACTGATAATTTTATTTAAAGCTATTATGGCACTCCTGTAAGCAATAAAATTAATTTTATACTTTTTTATCTAAAAAAATAAAAAGTAGGCTATTAATAAATTATTTAATTGAACTCATTGGCATTACTAAACAAAATTACATTATAAAATAATTATTAAGTCGATTTAGTACAAAATCTTGAGAAGAATATTACTTATATGCATTTTTAATAAATAATTACTGGGTTCAACAGACATATGAGATAATCAAGTTGTATTAGCTTCTAACACTCTGGAATACTTCTAATCAGTTTTATATTTGTTTTTAAATTAAAATTAAAGAAATTAGATTGATGTTCTAAGTTCTGACATGAATTTATGTTACATGATTTTTTTTTAATTTCTATATATAAAAGCCCTAATATATTAACTACGATGTGTTTAATAATTCCAACCTGATCATTTAACAAACCATTTGTTACAAAATTTAGTTGACAAAATTGGACAAATTAAAAACTTAATTCATAAAAATACAGCTGTTATTGCCACCACCAATGACAATGGGTAAGTTCTTGTCATAATTTGCTACAGATATAACCAAAGGAATTTAGTACCCTTTATGGCCCATCAAGTTACATTTGAACAGCAATTTTAATTATTTCTGAATATAATATGACCTGACCAAAAATTAACTTATGGTTTGGTAGGATGGGAAGAGAAGCAGAGCTACTACCACCGTATTATTGTCAGAGTTCTCATCCAGTAAGAAGTTGTGGTGTGGATTAATGCTATAACCAATTAATTTCACTAGGATTTTTTATTTCCACTTTGCATGCTTGAAAACATTGCACTATATGAAATGAGATCAGTTATTACATTTTTATTGGCAAAAAAAATCACATACCAATTGAAATTCATTTGCAACATTGTGAAACATACAGAAACAATTGAAGGAGTGAAGGTGTTAAGAAATAGTGCTTTATATTTGGAAATGGTCACATTACTGTTCATAAGGACAAGCAAAAGAACTGAGCACTGCACCTGATGAACTGTTTCCAAAAATAAATGGAAAGACTCCTGAAAACTACCATTTCATTATTACAAGTTTCCTCAAATTTCACAAAGTTTGTTACTGCTAAAACCAATTCTCAACATTTTATAATTGGGGATCAAACTCAGGTAAAAAATGACTTGTGACAAAAAAAATCCATGGAAATGTATTTCAAATGTTGTCAGAATGAAAAATATCAGCTATAATCATTTTCTCATAAATTTTTCTGAAAAAGGTTCAACAATAACCTCTTAAAAATAGTTTTAAAAATTAAAGTTCAAAGGAGCAATTAAAAAGAAATATCGGGCAAAGTTTAGTTCCAAAACTTAGGTTTTTTTCAAGAAAATACTGACCTACACTCAAGAGCTCTTGGATGTATTTGCCAGAGCTTGGATCTTGTCAAGTGACTTTCACACAAGAAGATCTATCTTGCAACAAACACCTTTGAAGATGATGAACTGCAGAAAGGTATGATACTGTTTTAAGTCTCAGGTGGAAAATTATCTGACTGGTTTAATAAAATCATGTACAATTTTGTAAAAGTTTGAATTTGAATACAGAGTAAGTTGAAAAATAGTTTAAAGTCCCAACAAAGAGTGTGGGTTTTTAAATGGATTTAATAAAAACATTATTTTAAAAAAATCAGTTATTTTCTGAACATTTCTACTATGTATTTTTCAAAAATATTAATGGGAAAATCCAATTTTAATTTTGTTTCAAGAAAGGGTATTTTTATTTTAAAATTAACATAAAAACAAGTTATTAGTACAGTATATAGAACATACTGTATTGTTTCTCTTAACAAAATATGGGTTAAGAAAACTACAAAAATAATAAGGAAAAAATACATTATTAAATTCTACCTTAAACCAATACAAAAAGAGTCTTACAATAATTTTAAATTAAAACAAAAAATGGTTAATAAATCTTTACAACATACTGTAATTGTTTTCCAATAAAATATGGGTTGGTTGAAAATTAAAAGTAATAAGTAAAACTACTATTATTGATGATCATTTAAAAACAATAAAAAATAGTTTTAAGATAATTTAAAAATGATCACAAAAAAGGTAAATACTGTTTTAAAGAAAACATACTGCAATTGTTTTTCAACAAAATATGTGTTGCTAAAATACAATATAAAAATCAAAGTAATGTATAGTATATGTAAGTATGTAAAAATAATAAACTGAACAAACAAATAACATTAGGTATCAAAACCTAAATACATCAAAAATAAATAACTCATTTACTTTATAGAATAAATTGTGCAAACAATATCAGTTAACACAAACATTTAAAGTCAACATTTATTTTAGACTTAATCACACTATAAAATTGCATTGTTCAGCTTTCTTAAATATATTTAACTTTTTTAAGCCTACACAAATTCAACTGCCAGTGGTATCCATCCTACTTTGGTGGCATTCACTATTTCATAAACTGTAAAAATAAAATAACTAATACAGAAGTATTTCTAAAGAAAAACTTTAGTTTCTTTATTATAAAAGAAATATGTATATAAGAAACTGTAACTGTTATTTTAAAATGCAAAACCATATAAAAACTCAAAATTTAAAATAGAAATAATTTTAATATATAAAATAAGTTCTAAGAACAAATAATATTTATAGTATTCATATAACTGTATTACATGTAAAATAATATTACAGGTTTGTTTTGCATGTATGATACTGCAATATGCTTGTATTACACAGATAATATTGCATGACTATTTTATATATGTATTCTTCACCAATCTTGAATAAGGGTCGTTCATAAGTAAAACCGTTCTGAAGAGCCACTCAGTACTCAGTTCTTCCCCCACCAAGTCAATCTGGCACAAACAGGAAGCCTTACTTTAAAATGAATGACAATATTAATGATCCCATCAAGTGTAAGGTTCATAGTGCAATATGTTTTTTGAATGTGAAAAAAGTTTACCTTATCAAAATTTACAGACAGATAAACAAGGTTTATAAAAACGTGAATGCCAATCAATGCAGCAGCTTACTGACAGACCCTTCACCAACTACACCACACTATTCAAAACAAAACTGTGTAAACTGCTGCAAGCGACATTGTGCTTCTTCAAGTTAATGCATGCCCGCATGCCGCTCTGTTGACAATGAAATTGCTTCATAAGTTTAAGTAGGAAAATTTTGAACATCCACCTTATAGCCCAGACTTGACCCCAAATGATGGATTATCTTTTCCCTAATTGAAGCATTTTTTAGGTGGTAACCACTATGACAACGAACTGAAAGAGTGTGTTCAAGAACTTTATGGCAAATGAGTATACAGTTGGCATAGAAAAGCTGATGAAACACTACAACAAATGTTTAAAAATTTGAAATGCGACAATGTAGAAAAATAGCTAAGATATCAAATAAGTTCTACCTTATTTTTTTCCAATTTTGTTTCATTATCTTAATAAAAAATATCTCGAGAAAAAGTGTTTTTTAACTTTCTGAACGACCTTCGTATATTTATTACAATTTGTTGAAATTGGTTAAGTCTACACATAACTCGATTGCAACCAATGTTTCTGTTACACAATTCTTTGTGATATTCACAATCTCATGTTAATAAAAACAGAAAAATGAATATCTAACAGAGTGATTTTTAACATATACAGCTTAAGTATAAATCAGAAGCAGTCAGAATTCATAAGAGATTATGTAAAGCTGTAAAAATATACTGTAATTATAATTTAAACTAAAATTTGAATTAATAAAAAAATCTATGACCTACGAAACATAACACATCCAAACAAATAGAACAAAAATGTGTTTTAAATTTACATATCAGGTGAGTTTTAAATGTTTTCATCACTTTTTCTGTTTACATTTCTTAAGATATTTCAAATCATTGTCAAGCAAATAGTTAATTTTGATAATGTTGGTCATTATGTTGGAATTAACAAATTTTTAATTTCAATTTCAATTTATTTAGCTATAAATACATAACTCCAAGGAGATTCAATGTATACAGAGAGAGGCATACCTCTCTGTGATCGGGAGCTAAAACTTATAAACTAACACTTAAAAACTAAAAAACAAAAGGGATAATTATGCTTTGCAGCACAAACAAAATAATTATTTCATTATAAAAATGTAGTTTTTAAACATTTTTTAAATCCTATTAAAATTTGTTTTTTATACCAACAGTTAGTTCTACCCATGTAATCAGGGATGGCAGCAGAAAATACTAACTTTGTCAGAATTAAGTATTAAATATCAATAATGGTGATAGCTGAAAACTCAGAGGAGAAATTAATGTTCTCAGTTTTTACATTAAAAATCCCTGCAGATATCTTTACAATGAATAAAGATATGATAAAATACAGTACTGAGGAGCTGACAAACTGTAATAATGTTGTTGCAAATATTAATAAGCAAGACTGCAATTTAATGGAAATAACTCTCACTATCAAACATTTGAATTTTGTAATCAATATGACAAATCCCAAATTGATCTACCTTCTATTATGTTATCAAATTTATTACTTTATCATCGGTTGATTCTATATTTGTTAAACAAATCTGTATTTAATAAATATAGGTTAAAAAACGGCAATATTATTTATCAGTCAGTATAAAAATGGTTTGTTTAACAAAATAATTTTCAGTTAAAACAAGAAAATTATAACAGTGAATAAAAACAACACACAGACGTTTTTATTCTGGTGGCATAATCTAAACTGGAGTGCATGAACATTTATTACGTACAAGGTCATGGTCAACACTGGATGGAACAATGCCACACAAACGTTTACAATTTCTGTGTAGAAATTTTTCTCACAATATCTGTTTTAGTGCAAGAATACAAACTTATGAGTGTTAACAAAGTAAACTACATAGGAAGATTATTGTTCAGCTTAAAAAAGAATTATTTTTATTATATGCCATACCACATTCACTCCGCAAAAAATAAGTTCCAAAATTGTAGCCAAAAATATCAGCTTATTTAATATTGCTTATTGAAAACTGACATATGATTGTCAAAAAACAATATTTAAAGATATGATAAAGAACCATTAAAATTCACCTTATTGTGAGGTATTCAAAATTTATACAATGTACAGAATAAAACTGTAGAAAATAGCAGAAGAAATCTAACTAAAATTCATAAGTATTTATGTCAAATAATCTCTGTATAAATTGGAACTAACACAAATATAATTACAGTATAATTATACAACATAGTATTTTGCAAGCTTGTGCGAAATACAAGTACTATACATACAAATGTGCGTTTTTTTTCAAAATATATTTATTTCATTTTAAGTGAGTACTTATAATGGAAACCACAATTATATACAAACTGAGTAGCTCTCAATTATTATTGATGAATTTATACTGAAAAATTCTTAAAATAATTATTTGTGTAAATGTAAATTAACAAACTGAACTCCTAGATAGTAACACTTTTTCACACCAACAAGCACCTTGTTCTAAAACACTCAAGAATTTTCAATTTAATGAAAAGTTGTCTGGAATGCATTTATAGTGCAAGTAAAAAAGGAATATGTTCTTTTAGTGTCATTATATATATATATATATATATATATATATATATATATATATATATATATATATATATATATAACATAAGCCCTTAGGGTGAGAAAATTGAAGTCTTGATGAAATTTTGATGAATGCTACATCACATGTTCAAAGTCTGGAAAACAATTTTACAAACTATCTGATTCAAATATATAAAAATATAATAATAAGTTGGTCCAAGTGGGTTTGATCAAGGCGCTTGTGATACAACTTCTGACCATATCTATGTTTGCAGTGGCAGGACTGTTTTCATGGATACTGGTTTAATTCATCTCAACTTTATGTTCACTTCATCTAAGCAGTACTGAATAAAAAAAGAAAACAATACTTTATATACACCATTCATGTTTGCCAGCATTTGGAAGATATATCATTATTTGGAACATATTTATCTGAATTTGGGCTTATGGGAAATAATAATGTTATTTGATGTCACAGGCCCTAACAAGATGAGTTTTTTCTGATGTTCCTGATTATCCAAAAAGGCCTTGGTGCTAGTCAGATAATCGAGTTTCTAGTTTAATTACTGTTTTTTTTTGCTTGAACTAAACAGTAAATAGCTATTTAACATAGTAGCTTTATACATGTCATTCCCATTTTTTTTAAACTAATGAAAATAAAAATAAAAAAATATATATTGTTTTATTACCTAATATTTGTTCAGAGATAACTGATGAGGTGAACCTTATATAGTTAAATGTATACATTTCAATACCTTACATTTCAAAAAATGATTTAGATGCCACTTTTTCAAAACCTAATTTTTGCTATAAATAATAATTAAAGAAATACAATTTGTATATAATGTACAAATAAATCATTTTACATAAATTGTTACCTGAGAATTGGTTTTTAAAATGAATTTTCTAAGAAAGCTAGTCAGCAATTATATATTGACAGTGCCCCAGCACTCGTGTGCATATGCTTATACAAAAGCACACAATCCAGTGCACACACACACACACACACACACACACAACTTGCATACATATAAATTTACACACACACACACACACACACACACACACACACACATATATATATATATATATATATATATATATATATATATATATATATATATATATTCTTAAACTATAAAATAAGAAAATACAATTAATTCAGAGATCTTTGGTTGTATTTGAACATATACACAAAAGGAAATTAAAAAAGTTAAATAAATAAATGTATATGTACACACATACACACACACAAACAAATTTTAATTGTATATAAACCATTAGTCAAAAACACAAATATACGATTTGTATGTATGTGTATGTGTGTGTGTATATGATATATATATATATATATATTTGTCTGATGTAATTTTTATTGTAAAATTTAAATAAACTATTCACAAAATTTTAATTATATATCTAGGAAGAGAGCAGTATTTAGAGTTAAATATGTAGGCCTACTGTTTACAATAACTTTAATAAAAACCTTCATTTTAATAACTACATACTGCAACTATTACACACACACATACATACACACACACACACATACACACTACCTCTTCTTTATGATATGGCTCTTTAATATACTTCTGCTCGAATGGCTCTTTTTGCTGGACGACGATGGTAACGGTAAAGATGAATGGGTAGGTGTAGCTTTTTCAGTCTTAGGTACACTAACTTGAATGTCCTTCTTCTTTTTTGGGCGCTCTGGTGAACCGTTACAACACTGACAACCTTTTTTTACATGACCACGGAGTGAAGAACGTCTATTTAAACTAAGATGTTGATGAAGAAGTGTAGGTTCTTGACAAGAAGAAACAACAGAAGATGAACTTGGGTTACCATAAGAACAATCAATTTGATTATAAGTGTCAGAAGCTTTACTTCTATTATCAACATTTTTCTGAGTCACATGTGATGTTTGGTTAAGTTTAGCTATCCTTAAAGATCGTTTACCTCCTGTTTGTGAATCTTCCATTTCTACCCCCAAACCATTTCTTGTGTGCAACTCACCGTCCGACACTATTTCTTCATCCGATGTAGTTGGTGTAACTTTTTCATTACCACCAAATTCTGATAGGTCAGAATCCACATCTTCGATTTTATTAGGACAAGTACGTTTCAGCATTCTATTCCATGAAAGATCGTGTGTCAAAGTTCTTTTTTGTGATTTCTTATATGTTGTATTATTTTTATTGCTGGAATAAGTAAATGATGTTATAGCAGCTTGGTTGGGTATTGGAGTAAATGAATTCGATTGACGAATTAATGAAGGCAGAGGATCATTACAAACACTCGAAATATTTGGTACAATAGGGAGTATACAATCTGAATCCGAGGTAAGCTCTAATTCTGTATCTTTACAGTTATCGTCATTATTTTTCTGCTGACTTGGGGTTTCTTTCGAGTCATCCGATGTACAGTTTACTGGCATTTCATCGATTATAATAGGTGAAGCAGTCGAACCACCATTAACTGGAGTACTAGTTCCAGAAGAACTCGATTTCTGAAGCTCGGGTAAATTGTTTTTTCTTAACGGATTGTTAGGTGGACTTAAGGAACACTTTTCAGATAAACTTTCTGAAGTAGTATTTACCCTCAAGTATTTTTTTTTTTTATTTCTTATTCTTAAATAACACCCTCTTAAAATTGGACTAACACTTCGAGGGCTACTAGAAGAGGACTCTAAACCTTGGGGGAAAGACTCACCAGGCATTTCTAAATGACTGTCCGCCCCACTGGATGGATCAGGATCTAATAAAAGTTCAGCCTCCGGGAAAAGATCACTTGTGCTGGGTTCATCTACACCAAGATCTTCACACTCTTCTGAAAGACTCTTTTGAAGTCTTAATTCATTCTCCAACTCAGCAGTGTTAGAATCCCTTTCTTTACTACTAGCTCTAAGTCTGTCTGACCTCCGAAAAGCCATCTGAAATATTGTATTTTCTACATTATTACTTTTTCTTTTATAACAATCTGGTTGAGATTCAGATAAAATTTGCGAACGATTAGTTTTCGAGGAATTTTCTGCCTCAGTTTCTCTACTGTCAACAATCTGCAAAGGTGTACTTGGAGAGTTTGCTTTTCCTAACGAATCTAATTTTGCTATTGCATACGGCCATGGAGAACCAGTGTCTTGACTAGTATCCGGTAGTAGATGAGTTTTGTCTTCACTGGATATACTCCCACTAGGTCTTTGCTTTACTCTACCACTTCCAGCACTATCACTCGATGAACTTCCATCTTCATCACATAAATCAGATTGTTTAACTAAAGTCATTTCATTTTTTATTTCTTTTTTTAATCCAACTGTCGACATATTATTAGACAGTTGCAAGCCCATTGATTTTTTCTTTATTAAACAATCTGAAACAAAAATACAAAAATGGTCAATACAGTAGAAAGATATGTACTTCTTACAATCAATACACCTTTATTACTTTAACTTTAATGTATGAGGTTTGGACATGTCTGTGCCCTCACCCTGAGCTAGATGGGCCACAGTTGTATATTGCTCAGTCTCACTGTAGCCGGTTTAACTCCTTGCGCTAGTGCCCTATAACGATGGAGCAATGAGTTAATGTCAAGTTTCTTGCCAAACTGGGGAAAAAACTGCTACAGAAGTTTACGCATGTTAAGAATGTGTACAGAAATGAATGTTTATTGTGTACTTAAGTTTTTGAGTAGTTTAAAAAGTTTAAGAAGGGGCATGAAATGACCGACATGATCTGTGCCCTGATTGACCTCCAACATCAAAAAAGGACAACATCCAGAAAATTGGTAAACTGATCCGTGAAAATTGTGTTTCTAGCTCTTGGGGAAATCTGAGGAATTAACAAAGAAACTGTTCATCAGATTTTGCATGAATCACTGAACACACAGAAATTTGTGCAAAAATGGTGCCTAAACTTCTCACTCTAGACCAAAAGGAATCAAGAATGAAGATTTGTGATGACTTTTTAACAACATTGATAATGATCCAGAAATATTAGACAGAGTGATTACTTGTAACTGATCGTGGTTTTTTTACCTATGATCCTGAATCATAAGGCCAATCGATGCATTGAAAGAGCCCTATCTTACCACTGCAAAAAAGTGAAAATGAGAGCAAATTAAAATTCAAGACCACACAATTTTTTTTTTTTTTTTGACAAGTGTGGAATTGTCTATGTTCTCTGGATCTATGAAAGTCAAGCAACATTATTACATCGAGGTTCTGACAACCTTTCATGAATGTTGTCACAGACAATGACTCAATTTGTGGAAAAACAATTCCTGGATGCTTCACTAAGACTGTGTCTGCCTATTCCGCCTTGTAAAGGCGTTCTTTGCAAAATATGGCATCACTCTGTTGGACCATCCAATTGTACTCGTCCAACCGAGCCCCTTGCATTTTTATTTTATTTCTTAAGGTAAAATTGGAGCTTAATGGGACAAGATTTTACAGTGTGGAAGTGATAAAAACAAAAAGCCATAGAGGTTCTCAACAAGCTGACAGATACAGATTTCCAGCACTGCTCTGAACAATGGGAAATTCGTATTGAGCTCTGTAGGGATCAGCATGCAAACACCGAATGAGTATGTAAGAAATTAAAAGTAAGAGTAAAATAAAGTAAGTAAAATTTAATAGCCGCCTTGGTAGTCTAGTGGATAGCATACTAGGCTTTCACCCTGAGGACCCGGGTTCGATTCCTGGCGAGGGCTTGGCATTTTCATACGCTATAAATCATCCCATCGTCTGCATTAGCCCAAGTGTGCACAATAGTCGGACGTTAAAAAAAAAAAATAAAATAAAATAAAAGTAAGAGTTGATTTAAAAACTGCATAAGAAATAAAACTAGATAAAGAAATTATAAAAACTTCTTCTGTTGTTTATCTTAAACAAATATTTTGTTGTTGTTTCATTAATAGTAGGTCTATAACAATTCATTGCAGAGCACAAAACCAGGTCAGTAGTTTTGTTTATTTTACACTGACATATGCACAAAAGATATGGGTTCTCTAAGCTGATTAACTTTAACTACCATTTATCAGTTTCATAACTACCATTGAAAAAAACAGGAGAACAAATTGCAAACGAAATTAAACAAAAACTATTTGAAGATTGTTTATTATTAACAGAAAATATTCGTGGTCAAGGGTACGATAATGGAAGCAATATGGCGGGGAAATATAAAGGTGAACAGGTGATATTAAAATAAAATCTTTACACAATCCCTCTCTCTTGCTCTGCACATAGCCTAAATTTAGTTGGAGTACATGCCGTCAGTGTAAATTTCGATGTATCATTTTTTTTTTTTTGGAACTATTCACTTGCTATATAATGTCTTCTCATCTTTTACCAGTCGGTGGAATAAAATGATTATTATCAGTAAAATAAGCCTTAAATGAATACTGACACAAGGGGGTGTTAGAAATTTAACAAAGTTAGTGCAGTTAAAGAAAATTTGTTGTCTATTATTTCAATTTTAAATGAAATACAAAATGATTATTCTTTTGGAGATGCATTATGCCTTGCTAAATCTTTATATAAATTTTTAAATTCATATAAGTTTGTTGAATTTTAAAATGTATGGTATTTGATTCTAGAACGAATAAATAATGTATATTTATCTTTACAACAAAAAAAAAAAAAAATAAATAAAACACATATCATTTCAAGATATGACCAAAGAACAATTAGAAAAACAAGCTCAGTTATTACGTAAGAAATATTTTGATGTTGATAAGAAAATTTAAGTTTAATGCACCAAATTACTCCTATATTAAAAGCTTTAAGATTGTTTCTAACACTGCCTATAACCGTACCTACAAGTGAAATAAGCTTTAGCAAATGAAAAATAATCAAAAATTATTTACAATCTACATCTGGACAAGATTGCATATCATCGCTAACACTTCTTTCAACTGAGTGAGACTTGTTCTTCCAACTCAAGAACAACATTTTAATGGTATTATTGACAATTTTGCCAACTCTACGGCAAGGAAAGTTAAACTTAGATTGTTAATCTTATTCATGGTTCTTGTAATACCTATTTGTATAAACAACTAATTTATTAATAATATTGTATTGCTTTTGTTTTTTTTTTTATAGCAATAAAAATACATAATAAGAAACTTGACATGTAAGCTTTTTAATTTGTTTTCCTCTATAATCGTTATATTATTATTTTTGATAACATTCATGCTTGCTTTAAAAAAGCATGATTTATTCTCTTTTTTTACTTTTTTTTGCAAAACAAAAGAAGGGCACTAAACTATATATTTGCCAAGGGTGCTAAAATACTAGTTACACCTCTGAATTCAGTCAAACACTTAAATCTGCTTACAAGAGAGTGCTAATTATATTGGAAACTTATTTAGTCAAACTTAATTAAATCTGCTATTTATGAGTAATGCTAGTTATAGTGTAACTTACATAGTGAAATTTAAATCTGCATCTTACTAGAATTACCCTGGGACAGCATGTGCAACAGTATTTCAGGCCGAAGTAATGGCCATTAATGACTGTGTTCGGGAGAACTTGAAAAGGGCAGGAAATAAGGGTAGGTTGTGCAGGAAAGAAGAGGAGACTGCAGGACACATAATTCATGATTGTGAGGCTCTTGTTAGTAGCAGGCTAGGGGTTTTTGGTTTCTAGGACTCTAGGTATTTTCAGCAGAATGAGCTACTTAGTGGATTGTTGGAACTTATTAATGGCATAAATCTGCTAAAAACTAGTACAAAAAAGGTTTAGTTGCACAATAGGCTTGTTGACCACAGTACCGGGGGTTATTATCCCTTCCTCTAGTTTGAATGTAGTACAACTACATTACTAGATTAGTAGTTGATTTGTACATTACTAGATAATAGTAGTAGTAGTTGATTTGTACAAGATGATCTAATCTTTTTAGATTGTGCTGGTTGAACATTAGCCCACAGATCAGTATTATTATAAACATTTCTCACACTAACACCCACGCTTGTAAACCAAACCACATGAATATTACTCTGACCTGTTTTTGTAGTTACTGAGTGTTAGGATTGAAGGAAAAAATTAGAAAATTTAAATGCGTAAATTATCATGGAGATATGCTTTCATTTTTTATTTTTATCTTATAAATCAATTACAAGTCATTTTAATTTTGATAATGTAACTTATTAAAGTTCCTGCATGCAATTATTTTTGCAAAGAAATTTATTATCTTGATCTTAGTTTTGCTATCATATATGACAAAAATTTAATGAATTGTTTGAATAAATAAAAGAAATGATTCAATTTTGTTGTAGAATATTAACAGTATTTTAGATTGCCTGTTTATTAACTCCACTTAATAAGACATTAAAAACTAAAGTAAATTTAACAAACTAAAATGACATTTAACTTTAATAGAATTTATTTTACAAAAATAAATTTAAGTATACTTTAATTTTACCAACTTTTTTTTACTGGTACCCATTTACCCCTAAATAAAACATTTTGAACATTTTATGAAACAATAGTAAACAACTGACAATAAGTAATAAAATGCAGGGCAGCAGTGAGGTTAAGCGTTTTCAGACTGCACAGTACACCACTTTTTAACAATACAGATAGCACCATCCACTAACTCATCTACCTCTTATTCTACTTCTAATTGGATACATAATTTATTGAAATATATTTGACAAAGCCATTCAATAAAATTTGAAGTTTTTCTTAGTAAAATTAATTTTTGTTATTAATTAAAGATTATTATTTAACTAAAAAATAGCTGTATGATTGCTTATTTTCTTAATGAAACGTCTTACCAGTTACTGCTACATAAGGCTCTTGTTTTGGAATTAAAAGAGTGCTAGGTGTTGCTGCAATCCTAAGACCGATGATGGATTTTACTGGAGAATGAAGGCCTTCAAGTGATGGAAGGTCAGTCTTTTTCTCATCAAACTCATCCTTCTCGACATTTGGCTGTAGTGATTGGTCCTTAACCTCTGTAGAAATTACTTGGCTCCAATTTTTGTCGTTATCAGAATGTGAAATCATCATTGTGGGTAGTTCGGATATGGGATTCCCATGTATATCCCTGGCATAATTTATATCTTCTATGTCATGAGATTTGTAATCTAGAGCTATACAACTTAAGTTAGAAGAGTCTAGATTTGCACAAGATTCTTCAGTCAGTCTATTTTGTGGTTCTTGTGCCGGGGATGATATTGGAACTGTATTCGAACTGCATAATGACAATATATTACTCGGTTTGAAACAAGTAATACCAACATCACTAGAAGTAGGTACCGTCACAGTTGCAGTACTTAACAAACTGCTTGTACTTGAAGTTCCTATATGACTCTGGTACGAGCTAGGAACACTTCTGTGTAAGAAACTAACAGACGAAGTCGATGTGCTGTTTAACAAAATCGTATTGTCGATATTGATGCCAAGAGATTCTCCTGGTTCGAGTGTTGAATCTTGGGAAAATGTAAAAGAATGTCCACTCGAAGGCAATACCACAGCTGGTTGAGTAGACATTCCTGTAATATTCTGTGAAGAGATACTACTCACCGGGAGTTTCACTTGTTTAACGCTGGATCCAGATTTATTTACACACATCTGCCGTAAAACAACAGCTCCTGAGTTAGTTGTTGTTAGAAGAGGAGATCCACTAGGCATTGTGACTTGATGAACTCTATACATCTTTGGTACCTTCGCAACAACAAAAGGTCTACCATCTGCAGGAACAGGAAATATTACTTGTTTTACTCCTCCCGGTACATTCGGTAAAGACAGGGTTAAAGGAACGGCCGCAGTTCCTCCTACTACCACTTGTTTACCTGCAAGCACTTTTGTTCCCTCTACATTGATGACAGTAGGTGATAAGCTGTCTTGAACAATTAATGTTCTACTTTGACTTTGGTTTGAATCGGTCAATACAACTCTATGCTGTATTCGAGTATCTTTTGAGTCAAGTGATTCTGAAGTTTCAGACGACACATCGCCACCTGTCGGAGTAGAAGGTTCGTCTATTCTGTTCTGAGGAGAATTAATAACTTGAGAAATTTGACCAATACCGTTTGAACTGTCTTCACTTCCCATTGTTCGAATATCTTCTGACCCCGGGCTCATTTCCATGCCAGATGACGAACAAGACGCTTGCTGAGAAGGCAGTTTTGATTTTGTTTGTGTTGATTTTTTACGTTTAGAAGTTTGACTTGGATTAGTAGGAGGGTTTGAACGCCTACGAGGAGCAGGTTTATTTTTTAACTCTGGTGAATTTCTCAGTTGTTCTGCATATTTATCAAGAATAGCATAAATTCTTTGAGTTGTTTGTTCATCCTCTTGAGGTTTTTGTTGAGGCTTTGGTACAGTAGAAACTTTCAAAGTAGTTGTAGTGGGAGCAGTTTTGTTTGATGATTTTGATTTTGAAGTTTTACTGGATTTTGATGTTACTTTTCCTGAAGAAGTACTCGATGAAGGAGGAGCTGGACTTGAAGAACTTTGTGAAGTTGCGCTTAGAGCTGGAGAAGCTACTGGACGACTGCAACTTTGTACAACAACTACAGGTGTACTTGATGAGAGTTTTTGATTTGAGCCGCTTATAAGAGTATTTGTTGCTCCACTAGAAGACTGACTGATAAATGTTAAACTAACACGCTCACCAGTTAAATCATGTACTGTACTAGTTGACACTGATTGAAGAAGTGCAGTTGTAGATGGATTTGAATTGGTACTGGTGAATTTAACAGGTGTAGAAACTGAAATCGATTGATGGGGCAAAATTAATTGTTGATTTAAGGGTTCTAAATGGGATTGTGTTTGTACTGAACCTCTTTCTTTCATTTGTGATGTATTTGTAACTTGTTCCAAAACAGATTCAAATTCTCTTAACTGTTCTAATGTAGTTGAACTTACCGATGGCTCAATAGAACTATGTGATATTAATGTATCTGTTCTTGTTTCATTCACTGACGTTGAAGCAGAAGTTGTGGTTTGATTTAAATTAGCAGCTATCACAGCATGAACAGTGCGAAATGGAATTGTCACCATTGATGAGTTTATTGCGTTTTGACTAGATCCACTAGAAACCTGTATTACCGGTCTTGTATACCTCTCTATGCTTTGTTGAACAATGTTAGTCCTTTGGAAATTTTTATGCAAACTTTGAGGTAAAGCTACTCTTTGTACATTAGCTGTAGAAATTACAGCTTGACTTTCTGGTTTTTTCCGTTCTGATTCACTGGTTACCTTTACAGCTGATTCTCGACTTACAGTAGGAATAGAATTAACTGTAGATGTTGAAGACCGTATTTGGCATGGACTTTGTAAAGCAGCTGCCAATAATGCATTCATGTTACTGTGAATAACAGATTCCGATCCTCTGGAGTCAGAATCTTGTTTTGACTGTGATTTAATTATTTTGTCTGATGGTACTGATGTTTTAAGTATTGCAACAGGTTTCCCTTGCAACAGATTACTATTACTAATTGTACCTGGAACCTTACAAGCAAAAATTACTCCAGGAGGTGACTGGACTATTTCAGGTCTATCTGATGAAACAGCAGTTTTAGAAAAATTTGAATGTATTCGTGTTCCACGGGAATCTAACTGTGCAATATTTACTGTGGTAGTAGTTGTTGTAGTAGTACAAGTAGTTGTCTGGTTATTTGAAGATGTGATTGTTGAACTTTTTGAAATTGGATGCGTATGTGAATCAACACTGTCATTTTCAGTTTTAATAATTCTTTCTCGTTCCTTGTTTGTTGTTTGAACACCTTTCGACAAAACAGCACATCCTTGAGATTGTAAAACATTTTTATTTTCAGAACCAGCTTGTGATTGTTGAGAAAAACTAAGAGACTCTCCAGAATTAGTACAGCTAGAAGCGCTTGGTGAGGTATTGTTTCCTTTAATAGAGTTATTTTGGTACATAGTTTTTCCAAATGCTTGTTGAAATTTTGGTAAACTTGCTACATTGGTAATTAACCTATTATTGCTTTCCTGTTCACCAGACATATTCTCTTTCGCTGGGGCAGCTTTCAATAGCAGTTGTGCTATTTGATCAGAGTTAAAAGTATGAACAGCCATAGTGAGATTTGAAGGATTATCTGATTGTGTTTCAACCGAATCTTGTCTTATTTCAGGAGAAGGATATAATCTTCCATCTTTAAAGATATATCTCATTACTGGGGTCCCTTGTTCCAACAGTTTCAGTTTACCCTCAGGTGTCATCAAATTTACATCGTCTATAGCCAATCTTTGACCTGTATTTATGGTGAATGACGTAAATCCACTAGAAGAACCAGTTCTTGAAGGATGTCCTATTCTTTGAATGTGTGCTGTTAATGGTGTACTACTTCCTTGAACTGTAGGAGTATCGATTACATTACTTCCAAAATGTTGTACCTGAGAAGTAGCTCGAATTACATTAGAACTAGTACTGACTGATGAACTTGCTGGTACTATTTTATTGATCTGTCTAGAGAATGTTGAACTTGATGGTGAACTTTGCAAATGGGATGTCGACTGGTACGATGTAGAAGAGTTAGTGAATGTTATATGTTTTATTGGTGATGCCTTTGACAAAGGTGATAAAACTGGGCACTGAGGTGTACCAACAGTGGTTAAAACATGTTGAGACATTGCTGAGCTCGAAATCTGTGTCGAAGAAACAGCAAAATTAGTCGCTAATGTATTAGCTGTAGAAGTTGAAGAAATAAAGGCATTATCTGAATTCATCAAATTTAAAAAAGAGTTGTTCGATGTAGATAACATTGTACTTAAATGTGGTGTGCTTGTAGAGGTAGTTTCTGGATAATTTTGTATTTGAGTTTCAGAAGAGTTTAATAAACGTGATGTAACCGAATTACCACTTGAAGTTCCAGACTTTGGCTGGTGTGAGGTAGATATAGTTGATGAATCGCTCGATCTGGAAATGGAAGGCTGCATTGGAGTTGATGTTGAATTTTGTTGAGATAATGAATTACCGGAACTAGACAAAAAATTACTATTTGATGAAGAAGTAGGATGAATATTGCCAGGTAATTGGACAACTTGTACAGTGGCTTCAGAAGGCACTGGACCTAGCATATCTAATGAATTTAAACCAGGAACTGTTTTTGTTAAAAAGTCTTTCCTCATTCTGTTTCGACACAACATATCAATTTTTTCATGTATGGAATTTATAATGGGCACATCAGTTAGTTTTGATTTAGGAATTAAGTTATAATTTTGTTCTGTTAAATATTCATTTGTCGGTTTTACTTCCATAAATGCATTATTCATTTCACTTGATTCGTTTGACATTTTAGTTCTAGTTAGAACTATTCGTGGATTCAGATTAATTGTGCTTAGCATAGGTGCAAACTTGTCTAAAACCTTTTTATCCTGGTCCTGCTCGGGTGAAACTTCTATCACTTTTGGACTCTCAGACAAAACGCTTGATACTGTTTCATTTAAGTTCTTCTTCGGAGAATGAAGCCGATACATCCTTAAAGACTTTAATACCGATGGATCACTATTTTTTGAATTGTTTAATATGCCTATGGATGATTCCTTCTGAGGTAATATTTGATCTACAGAAGATGCCCTTTGGTTGCAAACTGACATATCTTTGTTTGCTACTTTCTGAAAAACCTTGTTTTTAAAAACACTATGGTCATTGTTATCTTTGCAAGATACTGTTTTTATTTTTGCAACTTTGGATGACTTTTGTGTGAGTTTTGCATTTTTTTTGTTAACTGATTTCTTAAATAATTTATCCCCATGAAAGCTATCATCACTAAGGCTATCTGTATGACTATCAATAGTTCCTGTATCTGATTCCGAATTGAAACTGTGTTTTGTTCTAAGCTGTTTAGTTTTTTTTCTTCCTCTAAACTCGTATTCAGATTCGGATGAGTCTTGAATTATTATTCTTTTATATTTCTTTCTTTTTCGATATCTACCTGAATCATTAGAATTTTCATCTTGACTTTGTTTAGAACGTTTCTTTTCAGGTGTTTCATAAAATTCATCATCAGATTGACTTAGTTCAACACACTGTTCATATCCTTTTTCGATACCATAGTACATGTCCTTTTCTTCGTCACTCGGCCAATCTTTAAACTGATTGTAATCAATATTTAAAAACTTAAGTTCTTTTGTCATGTTCCTAATTTGTCCACCATTTTCTAAATATTTTTCACATATAGAACTCAATTCTGACCAATCTAATACCCAACTTAACATCTGATACCTTGGACTGCTTAAAACTGTGGCAAGATCATCACAAAGATGTGGAGTTAAACCAAGTTCTTCTGCATCGAGTACTTGATTCGGAGCTGACAAAACATCATAATTGAGAGATTCTGTAACAGCATTTCCTGTAATTAAAATTAAGGCATCTAGTGTCCTTTCGATTTTCTTGTCAGTGGTTTGTACAGTATGACACCGAACACAAAACCCGTTGGGTAAGCCATTAACGTTAGGGTAATGATACGGATGTAATGGACAAACAGACTCAGAATTCATTTTATCAGAAGAGTGAAACTGACTTGGACAATCTTGCTGTCCCGTATCAACAACCTTTATGTCCATATTAATTATATCAACACTTGATTTACCATGTTCAGTTCCACACGTTTTGAAGCCAGAAGAGTTCCAGACATTTAAACTTTTGTCACTTGGTAAGGTATCACTTTGGTCTTTATTTACAGGTATTACATATTTCCCACAGGCTACAGCTATTGCTTTAATTCTATCATAACAACTTTGAGTTGGGTTCAATGAAAATGCAGTTAAAACACATTCACGACAAACTCCTAAATTGTCTTTAACTAAATCTGCCAAAAGCAAAAATCCACTAGACAGTCTAATTTCTGCTTCTCTAACTTTATCTTTATCACTTTTAATTTTCTGTTGCTCTACTTCATTCATATTTGTTGTTAATGCACGAATATACAGTTCAATGCAGAGAGATTTTAAAGGCTGGCCAAACTGAAAAAAACAAAAGCTATATTAAAAACTCACTTTATTTACACACATTTTAAAATAAATATATTTAATTTTTTTACATTTTGAATAAAACATTATACTAGTTAATTACTTTATGCTAAATACAATAATACAAAAAAAAAAAAAAAAAAAAAAAAAAAAAAAAAAAAGGAACTTTGTATAATATTAACAGTAACCAGGCCCATATGTAAGTTTTGTGCGACCCTGTGCTCGAAGTAACTTGCACAAACCTATGTCTGAAATAAGAAAATAAGCCATAATATTGTAGCATTGTCATGAAAGTTTATAAATGGCATGAAAACAATTTTAAATGGCTCAATTCTCTTAATATTTCCTACAATAATTTATGCGTGTAGGGTATAGTCTACAAAAACAAAGTTTTATAATTTTTAATCAACTGTTAAGGTATGTCATTTCATTTTTATACTTCATAATTTCACTAGAAATATTTCTATTCCTTAATATAATTCCTTTATAGTTGAATTGTTATGTGATGAACCTTCCTGCGCAGATAAGAAAGGGGAGCATAGGTATATGAATCAAGCGTGTGAGGGTATGAGTGCCAAATGAACTGTATCCAACTAAATAAATTTAATGCACAGTAAATATTCATAAGAAAACTGTATTTGTTTAAATTAAACATATTTATTATAAATATAATGATTTATGAGTCCTAAACATAGTTTCATGTTGTGTTTTATTTCACTCTGCTTAGACTGTGAAATGTTTGTGTCTATGAATTAAAATAAAAGTAGAAAGATCACCAACAACTTGAGAAACATGCCAAGCAACAAAGCCAATAACTTTACTCCTTTTACTCTTATTTGTAAACAAAGATTATTTTTTATACCATTTGTCTTGAATATTAATTAGGTTACATTTTTATTTTGTCTACTGAATGCTGGAATATCCAAGTTCTGAATAACCTAAGCTAATTAAAAAAAAAATAAATAAAATTTTTATTTTAACCTGAGAGGGGGCGCGTTAAAAACATAATATGACGAGTCGTGCATGGTCTTTTTGACCGTGATTTAAAAAAATGCTACAAAATGATAAGAGTAACATATATCTGTACTAAATAGAATAAAAATAAAAGACAATGACATATATTTTATGAAAATGTAGTATAAAACAAATTTTATATATATATATATATATATATATATATACACATTGTGTGTGTGTGTGTGTGTGTGTGTGTGTGTGTGTCTTTGAAATATTTAAATGTTTCTAATAATCTAAACAAGCTTGTCTTTTTTTTATTCAGTGTTAGTCTACCATTACTTATTAGCCTTAATTATAATTATATAAGCTGCCTCGGTGGCCTAGTTGATAGCATACTAGGCTTTCACCCCGAGGACCCGGGTTCGATTCCCAGCCAGGGCTTGGCATTTTCATACGATATAAATCATCCCATCGTCTGCATTATCCCAAGTGTGCGCAATAGTCGGAGATAAAAAAAATTATATATATGTATGTGTGTGTGTGTGTGTGCACGCACGCGCGTGCGTGTGCACACTTCTAAACCAGCCGATTTACTCAGATTCATTTTCTGAGTGTGGGTTAACAACACTCAACACACAAATGTTCCTTGCAGATAAAACGATTACACTCTGTACATCTAGATTTTGATTTCCTGTTCTTCCTCCAGTTGCAGTAGTTACCTTGTTGTCTTCCTTTAGCTGCATTTTTTTTTTGACTCCCAACATTTGTCGAATGTTCCTTTTTTAGTGGTTGTGGCAGTTGAGGAACTAAACTTTATTGAAACATGTATTCTCTGCACAGTTCTCTACTCAGTTCCTTTTAAGAAATTCTTTCTAATTGTACCAAAATTTCCACTGTTATTTTTGCAAAGAATAAAGCTGTTGAGACCAGTAATATTTAATAGAGAAAAATAAGGTCAATAGCCATCTGTTGTTGGTTCTAGATACAGAATAGTGTGCTTTATATTCATCTGCAACATCCACACCTCCTTTAGTTGAGTTGTAAAAAGTTAAAATGTAAGGCTTCTTTTCCTCTTCGGTTTCAGGATCTATTTCATCTGTGTGGTACATTGTAGAAATAAGTGGCACTACCTTATTCCGTTTTGAGCAGTAAGACATAAGTGTCATGTCATTTCTAAATGAAAACATTGTTGATTTTATAGGCCTGTTTGTAGCAATCAACTGCGGAGGAATCTCCCTTTTATTCTTTCTTATTGTTCCAACTAAGGTCGTGACTTAGTTAACATAAATAAAATAGTTAAATTAAAATAAGAAAATTTTAAACTAAGGCACACTAAGGTTATTGTCCTCCAAAAGAGTTTGTACCAAAGGTATTGATGTATACCAATTATCTGTTGTTATGTTCCTTCCAGTTCTGCTAATTGGTCAATTTTTTAATTTTAATTATGGCTTTTGGCGAAAAGCACATGAAGGCTATCATCGCCGTCCCGCTCAATTGGTTCTACGAGTCTTGTAATCACAGCTAATCCTGAGTTTTTAACACAAAATGGTCCTTCTGGTTGTTTATCGGTATACACCACCTTGTTTACTGTGTAAAATGTAAGCATATATTTTGATGCCGTATTTTGCCGGCATATTTTTTATGTACTGCTGAAATGAACAGCTGCCCCTAAATCATTCCAGCATCTCATCTATAGTAAAAAACTCACTGGGAGTAAAGTTATATTTACATTTTTCATCAATGCTCTCAAAAACATTACGAATTGGAGCTAATGTGTCCACGTTTTTGACATTGTTTTCGTGTCTTAGCGTCATAAAAATGAATAGCCCTTATCAAAAATTTGAATCTTTTGAGGTTCATACAGTTCCTGAAAATTTTCACTCCAGCGCCGTCTGTCGCCCACAAATCATACAGATTCAAATGACTTGCCCTGAGAACACCTGCCATAAATAAAAGCCCTATAAAGGCTTAAATTTCAGTTTTAGAAGTTTCCACTGCATCCATTTCACAGCTGAAATTTGGTCTGATTTCGTAATACATTGGTTAGTAAAAGAAACAATATCACTAAGTATGTTATCAGTAAAAAAAAGTTTAAAACATTGAACTGGAGATGTAATAGTTTCACAAATATTTGCACCAGGAAGTTTTCGTATTAAGTTATGAACAGCTGTTCTGTTACGTGGAGGACAGAGACTATGCCAACGTGATTCTTTGTCTTCCCTAAGTACTGAGGACTGGTAATATTTTGTGTATCCTCGATTGCAGTTGTGCAAATTATGCATCTGCATAATTTATTCAGATAATAATAATTCTCTTCACATAATAATTCAACTATAACTCTTATTATCATAATAATTGTAACTCTTATCACTGTGATAATTATACATAAAATTATAAAGTAGGCAGTGTTTTTTTGACAATGTTTATTTTTACAACTTATTTCTACATACATAGTATAAATAGCCAAGTGCCACACAGGATGGCATGTTGATAAATGTTGTTTATAGCTACCCAAAATAACTTTTGCCAAATATTAGTAACATTTTTAGAGGAATGTTTGTTGACCATTTTGACAAGAAAAACCTATTTAAAACAGAATTTACATTCTTATAAAAAAAACTGGTTTTCAAGTTGCCTAAGACTTTCATGACATATCATTTTAAGTAAGTTTCTCTATGGGTCCAAATATTAGTTTTTTCATGTAAAATAATTTTATAAAATTTATAAAGTTAGAAGTTCTATACTCTAATTTATAAGTATTAGAAGTTCTAATACGCAAATAATGTATTAAAATAAGAAAAAAGGAAGAAGAGGGTACACTATCATAAAAAAGATGGTAGAAGAGAGGTGTATGTCATAAGCTGCTATAGAATCCTACAATTTTTTGGTCTTAATAAAAGAAGTTAACAAACACTGTTTAACTATAAAAATGGGACAGGACCAACACATATGGCTACTAAAGATCTGCAACAGGCAGGTTTTATCATGTAACATTTATAATATCTGAAATAAATATTTATATACATATTAATGCAAATATGTAGTCTTACTAACAGTTTAGTCCTCATTGATGGAAATTAATACCAAATGACAGATTTTAATGAAATCTACAACGTAGATCGTGTTTGTCCATACCTTTGTATTGTTTTAATTTTTTAAAATGCAACCCTTTTTTATTACTTTTCTCAGATTTTTGAAAAATCAATTTTACTGATCTTGATCAAATTTTGCCGAAATGTAGATCCAAAGAAAATGTATGGATAACTTTTGTTTCAAAAACTGGTTCGGGGGATTTAATCATATTTCATCAACATTGGTTTAATCATATTTTGGTCTAATATTAAATTTCAATAACTCAAAACACATTGCAGAAAATTAGAAATTTCAAATTAAGGTTTGGAAGTAAATCGAAAAAACCAAAAAATACGGTATAATGTCTTTTTTGAAAAAAAACAGTTTAAATTTGGGGTTTCTCAAAGTTGGCTCTGAACAATTTTAATCAAATTTTGCTAAAATGCAGTTCATAGGTATGTAAACAAAACATAACCCTGAAAATGTGGTTCAGGAGTTGAGAAAAACTAAAAATTGGTTAATTAGATATGAAGATCCATAACTCAATAGAGTGCAGCAAATTTGAAATAAAATTTTCAGTTTGGTAGTTAATCAGGAAAAACCCCAAAATAAACTCTAACCACAATTGGTTTATTCCAATTTATTCTTGAACCATAATTTTTAATTTCAAAACTGGTGTAATTTTTTTTATTATAATATCTAATACAGCTGTATTGTACTACTGTCACAAAGTTTGTTCTTACTCTAAGAACACTGGTCTACATGGATGGCATTGAATATTTCATTTCATAACTGGATTGACTTATGGTAATGGTAATATGTAATTGATTCTCCTAACAGTTGACAAAATGTTATAATAATATTACTGGTGATAAAGAAATTTAAAAAATTCCTCTCCCTCCTTAGGCTTGAGCACATAATAGCATTTCATAATATAGGCCTGACTGAAAGCATGTTGTTTTAGCAATATAATTATATAATTATTTATAAAACAGCAAACAGTAATTAAAATAACAATTAAATTTTAAAGATTTTTTTTATATTAGCAAACCTTACCCTACTACCTGTGATCACAGAAGTAAAAGGAATGGTTACAGGACAGGAAAAATCAAACATTCTGGCTTACAGAAATGACAGACCCCCAACGTGGACAAAGGGGTGGAGGAGAGCAAAACAATCCAGCACTGTGATAACTGTGTTATCAGCAGCCTTTAGCTAAGTTGCAGATAACATTAAACAATATTGTGTTAGTTTTGAATATTTTTTATTGTAGGACACGGTTAAAATTATTTTACAATATCACTGTCAACATACAAAATTACTTAAGTTAATTTTTTGGTTAAATTTTTAAAAAAAGTTAAATTTTTGGTAAGTTAAAGTTTTTGGACAATTGTCCATTATTTGGTTGTTTGTCCATCCACTAAATATACGCATGCACGCACACACACACACACACACACACACACATGCACATACACACGCACGCATCCCCCCACACAGTACTCTCAGTTTAACATACCCAATTAAACATACAAGAAACAATTACTACTTTATTTGAAATTTTTTTGGTACATATTAATAGTTAATAGTTCTGGTAAATATACATATTAGTACATATATTTTGTTTTGATGGTTTCAATTCATTGCTGCTTGAATGTGGTATAGTAGAAATCAAGTCTTAACCATATTGCACTTCTAAAAACCCAAAATTTTAACAGAACATTGTATTTTTTATACACAACACAACAAAAGCACTTGATAGTTTCTTAAACGAAGGGTTTACTGTAAATAAATAAAATACAACAAAGCTACATAGTGTCTACTTTTCTTCCATTAAAACATCGATGAACTTTGCATTAGTCATTATATTATGCCACATAATATGATCGGGAAGCTTACAATTGGAGGTATGGTACTTCAAAATTATACTTCAAATAATTTGAAAAATATATGAATACATCGACGTGAATAAAAAACATTCACAAATCTAATCTATCATAGCATCTTTCATTCATATATTATTAATTTTTTCACAAGAAAAAAGATTTTATAACTAATATAAAAACTGAGATAATGTCATAGTGAGCTTATTTTGTAAAAGGATCAATCAGTAGTCCTGTTTGTTAACCTTCACCACAAAGGCAAAGAATTTAAAATTCACTTTCCTGTTTTACATT
The DNA here is from genome assembly GCA_022606455.1 of Callitettix versicolor. NCBI lineage: Eukaryota > Metazoa > Arthropoda > Insecta > Hemiptera > Cercopidae > Callitettix > Callitettix versicolor. Next base: position 35,227,269 of record CM040182.1, read on the forward strand.
TTAACCTCAAAGATTGTCAGTATAAGTTAGCTATTTTTAATCAATATTTAAAATTAGGAATGCACAGCTAGAACCTACAAGATGTTTAAAAAAATGCAAAATATATTAAATTTTATCTTTTTACACATTTTGGATATCAAATTAAACATAATTCTCAATTTTCATACATGAGCATTCACAGTCGAGTACAACGGTATTTACTAATAAGTGATAAAGAAATTTACCTTCTGCACTAATACTTTAGTGAAAATGTATATGTGTTGGGAAGACTCTGCAGTTTGAATCATTTTCCGAACCATATTGTGGAGAGTTTGAGGTGAATTTGTTAGTTTGGAACCATGGATAGAAGCCCATTCAAATATCAAGTTATGAAGTAAGTTTATATCTGGCAATGGATGAACCATTGCAGATGCGAGCACAGTGTGAGCAGCTATTTCCACAACTTTACTTCGATTTTTCCATATTCGAGCACTACTATTTGAAGACTGTGAATATCGCTGAATTAGTCTCAATCCTTCAGACAATTCCATTTGTTTTAGCTGTAATGAAACATAATATGTATATCAGCTTATGTTAACTTAAAGAACTTATGACTAAATTTAAAAAGACATTTCTGTTATATTCTTTTAGGACTGACCAGTCCTTAGATTACATTTTTACAATCCAGTACAATCTCTTTCGAAACACAGTAGCTCATAATGTATAATATTACTGAATTCATATTTCCATTCTTTAAGTTTTATAAGTGTCAAATATTTGTAATATAGTATGACGAAATCAGAACTATTCTTAGATAATTCTCTTATTCTACGTTTAATTTTTATGAAACTTGCTACATATGCAGAAAATAATATTTACAAAACAAGATAAAAAATTAAATTAAAAATGTTGAATTTTAATTTTTTTAAATGCTTTAAACCACACATACACACACACACACACACACACACACACACACCGGTTTTTAGTCCTGTACTGGACAAACGACAGTTTCAGTCCTGAAAGGGTGAAACATCGTATAACAGAAGAACCTCGATCGTCCAAGGTAACTGGGATTGAGTGAACCTTGGATAAATTTTAAAACTCAGATAATACAGTACACACTTATATCTACAAAGGCTACGGAGCCATTAAAATCTGTTTTATTTAGCATTAAATAATTAATACTGACGGTTTGGTAATGTTTTTAAATAAAATAAAATGAATACAGTAGCAAAACAAAGTTTGGACATTACTCCTGCCAAAAAAGCTAGCAAAAGTAAATTAATGGTACTTCTAAGAAGGCACTTTTCCTAAAATTACTCATTGATCACTGACAAGCGATTAACCTGTTGCTCTGGATTTAGCAACAAATTTTGCACTTAATAGAAGAATAATCTTGCACTTAATCTTGCTAAAATAAAGAAAATAATCAGAATTTACTTTTAGGAATCACAGGCAAATTTCAATTATTCTCCTTGCTCCTCTCTCTATGTTATGTAAATTATGTACTTATTTGACAGACTTAATTATACCATATCTATTTCAATTAATAATTCAGAGTTACACAACAATTAAAAAAAACATAGTCAGACTTAATTAGACCAAATCTGTTTTAATTAATAATTCAGAGTTACACAACAATTCAAAAACCCATAGAGTCAGACACCTATTATCAGTCTCACTAACAGAAATACTACAGAGTCAGACACCTATTACCAGAGTCACAGAAATGCCACAGAGTCAGACACTTATTCCCAGTGTCACTAACAGAAATGAAGTATCAAGTGAGGAGGATACAGCTTTGTTAGTAAGGAAAATTCAATTTTCCTAACATTGTTGGATATTTGGATTTACAAATATTTCCAAAAAGTTTGCTTCAAAGGGTTTTTTAAAATTATTACATTTTAACAGCAGTAGACTATTATTTGATCGTTCTTGAAAGAATAGTTGATACAAACTTTACGCTAATTTTTATTGAGGTTTTTTTTAAAAACAGAGAGTAGGATAACATGAAGAGGCTCTATAAATGAAGTTCAGATGACACTTACACCCTGTCAACTTCCAGGAAATGCAATTACAATGACAGTATCTCCATTTGAAGTTCAAAATTAAAAACAAACTTTATAATAATGATAACTAAAAAAAATACACATGCCACTGTTATGTTTCCTGCTGACAAACTGATTCAGCTAGCAAGAATCAATTCATTCCTACTGACCGACCATTCATTCATTGTGAATGTAATAAGTGGGATATCTGGAAACATGACAATCTAGGATTCTTAACATAGGCTAACATCATGACCATGACCCTGATCTGCAAAACATAAATATGCCTATAGGCTTTATTTACAAGTTATGTACAAGTTACAAGTTTTATAAAGTTATATTTTTTTTATTTTATAAAATTGATGGTTTTTTACATATTGCATTATTGTACTTACAACTAAAAACAGTACAATAATGTATAAACATTTTATATAGAAATATAGTAGGACCGATATATATGAAAGTTCACCTACCAAGAATGTTACAATAGCAATTACAAACAACTCAATTAGCCATGATAATGATCAGAACTGGTTTTGTGGATACAAATTAAATAACATGAAATCATACATTAAACAATAATATAATATATTGGGTTATTTGAAAACCCAATATTAATGCATGATTTGGTTAAAGAAATTTTTTACCACATTAATATAATGTAAAACATTTATCTGTCTTACAATATTTCATTAAAATACATAGGCACATCAAAACTAAAAAAGATTAACAATCCTTCACTGTGCACTTTTTACACATAAATTCACTTATTATAAAACGGATTTTTTAATAAAAACTTTGACAATTATTCTTAAATAAACTGTTATTACTCTTTTTATACTCTTCTTCTTTTCTGCTAGGATTATTGTCAGTATGTTCAGTATAATGATCTGCCTTCCCTAGCTTCGTCAATTCTATTTTCATTGACATGTTTCGGAGAACCTCCATCTTCAAAAACTATTATCTATACTCCAATATCTATATCTATACTTGAGTATAGATATAGTTTTTGAAGATGGAGGTTCTCCGAAATGCATCAACGAAAATAGAATTGACGAAGCTAGGGAAGGCAGATCATTATACCGAACATAGAAAACTGTTATTACTTTATTCTTCAGTGCACTTGATATTACAAATAGGACTCTCTTGGCTTCTACACGGTCTCCTATAAAGTAACTCCATGAGGTGGCCAGATCTGGTTTTATAAGACTGGATAGTACATCTATGTTGCACTTTACAGGGAGCAAAGAATATAAAATAAATAAAAAAGGTACGATAAATATCCTTAGCTCTTCAAAAATATGTCGACAGTGTTCAAGTCTGCCCACTCCAGCTATGATACGAATAGCTTTTTTGGATTAAAAAGATTTTTTAACATGGCTGGATCCACCCCATATTACCAAACCATATGACGAATGTCGAATGTGTATAAAAAAGACCAAAATAGGCCTGTGAAATACAGCCTTCATCCAAATCTCACACGGACACTTTAATATATATATATATATATATATATATATATATATATATATATATATATATATATATATATATAATTTTACGATCCAACAATTGTGCATACTTGGGCTAATGCAGATGATGGGATGATTTATAGCGTATGAAAATGCCAAGTCCTGGCTGGGAATCGAACCGGGTCCTCGGGTGAAAGCCCAATACGCTATCAACTAGGCCACCTAGTTGATTTAAAAATTTTTTTAATATTTTAAAAATAAATATTTAAAAATTTTTATAAAATTTTATAAATTTTATATATATATATATATATATATATATATATATATATATATATATATATATATATAATAAAGATACGTTAGTAACACAGCTAGATTTAGAGATTATATAAAAAAAAATTTCTATAACTATGCTAAGAAAATTAGTATTCAAAACTGTAAAATGTCAGGTTTGCCTAAAGATAGATGTGATCTTCAAACATCAAACGGTGATCATATAATAGGAATGGAATTTGAGAAAATTAAATTTGAGAAAAAGCCTTTGTAATTATGAGAATAGCCAATTAACATAGTTACAAATTCAACTGGAAGGTTTAAAAATGAAAAATGAACAATGTTTTTACAACCATAAGTGACAGTAAAGATTTCAAAGAATTAGAAAGCTGCGTTCTAACTGTATCTTTGAATGACAGGCTTTCTGTATTGTTCGTAAGTATTGAGAGTGAAAAGTTGATAAAAAGGAGTGAATCCAAGGATTCTCGTCTTGTGCACCACAAAGGTGTTCATGGAAGGTCGTCTTAGCACCATGAGGTCGACTGAGAAAGGTCTTTAGAACTGATAGTTTTTTCAAGTAGCTTATAGTGTGCATATACTCTATTAAAGTTAGAGGTTTTTGGTTAAGGTTTTTTATAATTAATTTAGTATAAAGCTAAAGTCCTTTATTTAAATCAGAACTTAGTCAAGGGCTAAAGTTTTGTTTCTTTTGCATTTACTGTCATCACTGGAAGTACATATTTTTTTTAATCATCGATAACTTTAGTTGCATCAAGATCAGGAACTATAGCGACATCAATAAGAAATCTAATTACCTGAAATTGTAAGTGAGGACCCCAAACATAAAATTTATTCAATTTAAAGAAATTATAGGTATCATAAAATAAATTATAAATTTAAACAAGTTGGCAATTTGAAAAGTAAATTTATATAGGTAGTAGTATAATTTCTAAAACTGATAGTAATAGATTGTAAAAATTTCAACAAACCTAAAGAATACTGTATATAAAGTTATGTTTGTTTGTGTTCAAATAGATGAATAAATTTTGTCATCGAAGGCCAATCTTGTTTACTGTGTAAATTATGATTCATAAACATCTTTTATATTAAAATTGGTTTAGAGTTAAGTTAGTTTTAAATTACACTACTGAATAAATTGATAATTTTTTTATAACAATTTTTTCCTAATTGGCGCCCAAAGTAGTGATTATTTAATTTTTTTTCAATCTCACTGTATGGTTTGCAGTTGAGATTTAGGTTAAGTGAAAAAACCCCAAAATATTGTTAGTTCTACTAGGCCAGATTTTTTTTTAGTTCCAAAAAGCACAATGAAAGTTTTATTCTCATCCAACATTGATTTGCTAACAGTTAACTAATCTTGGACTAAATTTTAATTATTTCTTGCAACTACCAAGCTTGATTTCTTTTAAAATGTCTCAATGATAACAATATCATTTGCACACAGCACAGTCTCTCCCCCTACATTTGAAGTCATATCATTAAATGTAACTAAAAATAACAAAGGTACAGGGACTGAGTCCCAGGGAGAAACCATGGGTAAGTAATACATCATCCACAGATTGACTTTGCCCTTCTCTCTCTTCCTTTTCTGATTATTAACATGTTGAACCGAATTCTCCAATTTGTTTACCTATTTTTAAGCCATATTCTAAAAGTAGATTGAGAAATGTCCAACTTAACAGATAATTTTCTTTGTGATGCTAATTTTAAATTTAATTAGTCAAATTTTTTTCAAAACTAAAATTTTCTCCAACACAAATCACTTTCTCTTACGAACACCGGACATTCTCAAGCAGAGTTCCCCATGACCTGGAAGTATGCAATTCAGAGATATAACTCACTGACCAGTCTCTTAAAAACATCAACCACCAAGCTTTTTAAGACTACGTGAAGTCATTGCACTGTAAGAATGGGCTAAGCAACAAACTAATGTCTTATCAAATGAAGATGTGAAAGGTAAAATAATGTTTCAAAGCAAAAAAGTGTTTGTTACTGTATACATTTCTCACATAACAAATACACAGACATTCTAAGATAACATGTACACAGTTCAATCAGCAGTAAAGCATCTGTACTGTTGTGCTTTGCTTATACGAGGTGTGGCTAGAAAATAAATAGACTGATTTTCGTAAGCCTGTGATATTTATTCTGTGTGGTTGACAATGGTAGGGCATTGAGCTTGAATGCTCCCTTATCTATTACGCCATTTTGATGACTGCTCAATATCTAGTTCGCTCACATTTGTTGCAAAAAAAAATGGTGACAAGTGTTTATTACAAACAAGTTTTTGAGTAGGTTAAAAGATTTAAAGAGGAAAGAGAGGACATTACACATGATCCATGTCTTGGTCGGCTACAAACAGCAAGAACTGATGAAAACATTGAAAAAGTCGGTAAGATTATTAGAGAATATCATCATGAGTCAAAGAGCAGTCAGTAAGTTAACGAATATTGACAAAGACACTCTTCAGAAAATTTTACATGACAATTTCAACATGAACGAAGTGTGATCAAAGTTGGTAACAAAAACCCTCACTGCTGATCAAAAGGAAGCTCGAATGACCATCTGTGCTGATATTTTAAAAACCAATACCCTACCGTTTTAGAGAAGGTAATAACATGTGATGAATCTTGGTTTTTCATGTACAACCCTGAAACCAAGCGCCAATTCGTGCACTGGAAAAACCCTAACTCACCGAAGCAAAAAAAAAAAACACGGACGAGCAAGTCGAAATTCAAGCCATAATGACTGTGTTTTTTGGCTTCCGAGGGATCGTTTACATTGAAAGGGTGCCTGAAGGTCAAATTATTAACCAAATTTACTTTAAAGAGGTTTTGCCCACTCTTCATGAATGTGTGTTAAGAAAAAGACCTGAAATGTGGAAAAATTGATAATGAATCCTTCATCAAGACAATTTACCGGCGCACAAAGTACTGTCAATCAAGACGTTTTGGGCAAAGCATGAAATTCCTGTTACAGTAGCCACCCTACTCGCCTGTCCTTGCTCCACGTGACTTTTTTTGTTTCCTAAGGTCAAGAATGCAATTAAATAAACACGTTTTGAGTCTGTAGATGTGACATTTTGAGTCTAGTGAAGAAAAAAGTGACAGACATGATGATGACCATATCAGAAGATGATATGCAGCATTGCTTCCAACAATGGAAAATTTGTATGGAGTGGTGTAGGGATAGAGAAGGGGTGTATACCAAAAATGATAGTTTCCCATGTAAACTACGATAAATAAAATTTTTTTTAAAATCAGTCCGGTTATTTTCTAACACTTCTCATATTTCTCATCTTTGCTGAATTAATATACACAGCCTTATCTTGTTTGCCCACTTCAGGGAAATGTAGTCATTCATTGCATTTCTATTCAGAAATAATTATATACAATTTTTTTTTATCTTGATATAGACCTATAAAGGCAGCGTTTAAATAAAATGTCTAATGACATTTTGAGCATAATAACCACCATAAAAGTAACATTAACTTACAAATGGAATCCCTCCTATGTGATGTGATCATATAAGCAGCTGATCAGACTAACCAGTGAATGCAATAACTAGAGAGTACTGGATAAAGTGCTTTTATAGTAGAGTACTGATTAACCTAAATTTTAAAAAGATTATTTTTGTGAGTAACCTTCTATTATTAGAATTCATACTAAAGTACAACCCAGTCAA